>LUCH01000769.1:31199-48168 GCA_013368495.1 Paragonimus heterotremus
CTTCGGTCACTGTGACAGGCTAATCCGTCTCGGATGCCGCCAACCCAAGGACCAAAGTTATAACGGTTTTGGCAGTGAAGGGTAGCAGTTAGTGATGATGGGCTAAGAGGTAGATGACCTATATGCTAGGATTCGAGGTCTTTTGGAAAGAATGAAGATCTGTGGGACATGAGATTGTAGATCTTCCAGTATCATTGAGTAGTCAACTCCAAGCCCCTGTTTACACATCCAAGAGAAAAAAATGTTAGGGTGTATGGTCGTCAGCATTTCAATGTAAAGTTACAACTCAGTGTAATATTCGTTCTTACAATTCACACTACTTCAGATCTGGTTACTTTGCTGCGAACCACACTGACGAGGCCAATAATAAGATTTTGACAAACAGAAAATGCAAAATTTTGCACGATTTGTCAAGGTCGAACATTGAAAATGTGCTTCTTTGAAATATACCAGACAGGTAGGTCAGTGAGTGTTACCGCTGTTTGACTTTCAATTAAATATTTAAAAAGGGCAGAAAACAGCTCTACTTGAGGGTTAAAATACAGGGAACAATACAACTTATTTTTGGGGCACCTTAACTTAAACATTACGCTATGTCTGTATCTTGCAAACACACAACCAAATTGCAAGTGATGGTAGTACTATATCTCCGAATTTTACTGCTCAGCTGGTTAAAATGTTCTTATATAACATCCAGTTCAGGCAAGAAACAAAAATACCGATACCACGGAGTTCGATCATCCACCATTTCCGTAATCGAACCTCCTTTACAAGCTTGGTCTGACAGTATGCGCGGGTGCAAGTGAGATCACGAAAACAAACTTCTCACGAATACTCTCTAAGCTATCTGATGTATACCGATGGAACAAAAGTTATAGTAATACATACGGTATGCGAAACGTCAGCCATATAGTCACACCCCAACCATTTAGTTCGTTTCATGAAGGTAGAAATCGAAAAAGTGTTCGTTTAAGCCTAAAAGACAAGGAGAATGAAAATAGTGAGACGAAAACTTTCTAAAGAAGTGTTCTAGCCGATCACTCAGTGAGGATTCTGATTATACCAGTGAATAGATATTTAATTCACACAAGATTAGAATAAAATGCCGTTCACTACTTGATTTTGTTCGAATCAGAAGGGTGTACCGAAAAAGGAACTTGGTCACAAGGTGAAACGAATACTGCAGTTCCTGAGATTACAAAACGTTGTACTTTCATATAACTATGATGAGGTAAGTAGTGTTGTTAAGTCCGTGGATGTGGGTTTGCAATAAAACGCGTCTGCGACAACTGAATTATTGTTGCGTTCTCGTAGCAGCTGCCGATTCCATTCAATCGTACATTAGCTACATCGTCGATTGATCTCTATTTCACCAGTGGAAACCATGGCTACGTAACAAACAGATCGATGGGCAAGTACATCCACAGACGTTTATTGTGGTTCACTGCTCAGTGTCCGTTGGTAGTTTAGGCATTTAGAAAACTTGAGCATGTATTTCAATTTGGCGCACGAAATAAGAAGAAGGAAGTAAAAACGCCCAGGATACTTGCATCGCTTTTTGCAGTCATAAGATGACCACTGGAGTAATAGCAGCATGGTTTTCACCAAACATTTTGAACCTCTAGAAACGTGTTAAATAGAAGTCAAGGTTGTTTAGATCTATTAAACTGCAAACGTTTCGACTTATAACATTCTTTTCTAAAGTGGTCTTAATTGGGGCACTTATCTTTATTGACTGTAGTTAGGTTTTCGCTTTTTAGAGAACCACTCCAGAGCTAAACTTCTTTGGCGAGGTAATTACTTTTGCGGAAAATATCAGGCAAATCAATTCCAAACGGATAAACCTTCCTTTTAGCTTGAGTAGTTTTACATTGCAGGGATTTTTAATACGTGTACGTCTCAGAATTTGCGTTAGACTGTTGTATTCTCCTGGAGAAATGTACACCGTTAACACAAAATTATTCACCAGCCCTAAACTCACCATGAATTTTGGACAACCCTGAACTGTTGAGACAACAGACAACGTTCGGCACAGTTCACTGTATACAGCAGTTTTGTCTTCTATAAAACGCATCTCACAGCGGATAGAATTCAAGGTGAAACAGTTTTTCAGGTGAGCACTTGATAATGAATGAGATCTAGGCACTTGTCACGTTGTATGTTACATTCAGAAAAAATTATCATGATGATGTTCACCCAGTTGACAGAAAAATCTGTGAAACTGCAACAGCTACAATCATTTACGAATGAAGTTCAACTTATACAGCCAAAAATCCCCTACTAATCCACAGAAACTGTTAAATATAATCTTGAGGACAAATGCATGGAACGTAACCACACAACGACACCGGCCACAAGTACACTCGAAAAAAAGCATACAGATGCCTGAACTCAGGGTAAATATGAGGTGCTGCAACTTAAGAATACGGAGCGCTGTATTTTTATCAAAATACAAAACAACTAGAATGCATGTTGTATGAATAGGTATGATGCGGATTGTTTCATTCTTCAACCGCAGCTGTCCGGAGAATGTCTCAGTATTTGGAAGCCACATCCAGTCACCCAGCTTCTCTAATCCCATCGTAAGCAGTCCGTATGGTTTTCGTGAGTTACATTACAACAGACTACATGAGTAGGAATCAATGGTCCGATAAAGAAATATGAAGTTAAACCTTTTTCCGAAACTCTGATGACAAACTGGCTGGAGAATCTGAGGTGTTGTTGGAATTCACGATGATTTTTTCGTTTTCGGAATAATCCCTTGGTAGGGCTGATCGAAACAGAATAACCTGACTAGATCTTGAACTAGAAACCACTAAAATATCCCAATCAACTGCAGGAATACAAGTGAAAAATGAACTGGTCGACTGACTTTATGAAGTTGCAACGTCCGTAACTAACTTATTCGAGAAAACACACCGTGACAACTCAGCTATTTAAGAGCGTTCACCCAAGTTGTTTTTATTAAAACAGAGGCTTTATCGTCTATTTCTCCAAAGCTATCAACCAAATTCTATTAGAATTCTGCTGAAAAATTGGCAAAATTTTCTCTGAACATTAATTTTTTCTGGATAGGATGAGCTACTCACAATCGGTTCTGATTGAGCTGTTGGAAGTGGTCGAGTTTCCACGCCCAATATAAGTCACGGATGTATTGTACAAAACAGTTGCTTCACTGGGAAGGCACAACGCAAAACCATATCACATCGTTGAAGAGGGGCTTTTAATAAATTTCTGACTTCTGTTAAACATGGATACCATTTAGTTTATGTCAACACAATACCCACTACATGCAGCTGATTTGGGTGGTAAAATTAATTTCAATGAAACCTTTGTCTTTTACAGTCTATTTCTATGAAACTGAAAAACAAACTGATAAAAGACGTAACTTCCGACTTTAAAAACAGCTACTCTGAACTTAGCATTTCTGTAATTCCGTTATATTACACATATTCGACGAGACAAAAAGGATGGTCTCCGAAAGATAGCAAACTAGTATCCATTCATCTAGAAACTAATACTAAGCAACATTTGATAGAAGTTCCTTTTTAGACTATCACACTACGAACCATTATTATGTATAGTGACGCCAAGCAAATGAAAAATCGAGTACCTACAGTGAGCTTTAGTGACATCTCCTTGGATATAACCACTCCTCGCTGAATTTCCATTTCTGCTATTGATCTGGTACATCGTTCGGTGCGAAAGCTGTATTCCTGGTCGGAGTCCGTATTATTTCGAAAGGTTGTTGAAAAAAGAACTTGTGCTTTCGGTAATCGATGGATTTGCTCATCAAAATATTCCGCAGGCTCGTGTGTGACAACTACATCATCCCATATAAGGCGCAAATCCAAATCGTTCAGATCATATTTTTTCTGTTCTTTTGTAGCAGTCAACAAAAATGTATCAATGGCCCATATTTTGAGGTCGGCCTGAAGATCGTACATTTCCGACTCTGATCCAGCCGGTTTGGGAGGCTTCGGTGGTTTCATCATTTTTGAAATGATAGACTGTCCGTAATGTCAGACTCAGTGTCACAGGTAGTTTGCGCAGCATCAACAACAACGGAACGTTAATACCTAACCTCTGATTGGCCGGTCTGTGTTGCCTTGTGATTGGCGGAAAACAAGAACCACGCAACCCCAAGCGTGAGTCCAACTAAGCAGAAAAATTGAACAAGTAACCCCATTTACATATTTGACGTATGCATCAATACAACACAATGTATTACTATAAAAAAAGAAAATCGTTTTAAACACATTGGTGTATTTTAAAGGGTAATCATGAAATTTTGTCACGTGACTGCAATTCGTAATATCTGAAACATATCTTATGATATGGCACAACGCGTTAGAAACGGGGCTATTGTGTTAAGCATTGAATGATAACGTTGTCCTATCAAATAAAAGGAAGGTTCAGTATTGCTTAGTATTGCCTCTCAGAAATGTTTCATATTATTGCGCAATCACTTAATAACATTGAAAACGTTGGTTGTGACACGAGTACACTCGATGTGTTGGGAAGATGTGACATTTTCCAGTGTTTAGAAGTGTCAAAGGAACAATTGTAATTGTACATATTTGCGACCGTAACCATGCTCGAAATTGTCATCATTTAGGGTCAGTAAGTTGACACATGCAGCCTTAGATTCGGAACTGCAACCAGTTTATTACAAGCAGATACTCTCACCTATGAAGTTCCGTAAACATTAAGCGAATAATTTTCTTAAAGTTACTTTTCCGTACCTTACTGGTTAAATGAATTTGCTCTAGGCGCACATTCGGATATACATACCCTTCCGCTCGTGACAAAAATGTAGCTGGTTCAGATCTTGTTCAGACTATTTATGCATAACTATTCCAACCACACAGGAAACCAGTGGTTGGGTATTGATTCTAAGAGTTATCAATACGTTTACATCCACTGAAGGTCACTCCAATACTGTGTTAACTAAAGTAAGAGTTATTCCGCTAGTCTAGCAACTAAGCCACTTCAAGTCTTGGTAGATTGAAACCAAACAGAGAGCAGAATTTAAAAAAATTAAGAGCGTGAATATCTGTGCAAAACTGGTAGTTCTGTGTTCCCTTACTTCAATTAATCCAAATAGCCAGAAGAGGTATGCTGGAGATAACGGAACCCAGAACAAACAAGTGTCAAATGTGTTCGAACCTAGTAAAATTCTAGTCAGTTTTCAACAGAAGGACTGTTTTAGATCGCGAAGATTACATAAGGAGAGTGCACAGACCAAAAGCATGTCAGCCTGCTGATACAGAATAGTAGATATCGAAGACGATAAAAGCATTGTTAGAAATATGAAGATTTAATACGGCCTGGATGATGAAACGTCTCAGTACTACGGTAACCCGAAGACCCATAGGTCAAATAATACCCTTACATAAATATTACCTATGAGCAACTGGCAAAATGGCTGAATTAACTCATGAACTCAGCTGGTGCGCACCACTGAACAAAAGCACTTTCTCGCAAGTGGAGACTGTCGGGGCTCAACCCCATCGATCACTTGAGGGATCACTATGGAATGAGAACCCATCGTGTCACGAAGTGTGGGAACAGAAAGTGGGGGAAAAGGATACTGGACGAAGAGTCTGGGAAGGTGCAAAGTATTCAGTTGATGGCAAAACATACTGATTCGTAGCGTAGATTTATATGACACAGCGTAATGTTACCATTAACAAATAGCGTACTAGGACAAGAATTAGATGGGATAAATCAGACAAATGTCTAGTTAAGTTGTGTCCTACATTCAGAAACCCTTTTTCAGCCTAGAAAGTGGATCACAGAGTGTACTCCGGAATGCACTCCTGCCAGGCTCTTGATGTACGTTCTAATATCTTAGTAAATTGGTGGCTATTTACCTAAATACAAAAGCGTACAACAGAAAAACCGTTCTTCACGTTTTCATTGCTTTTGCAATATATCTTCGATTGCTCATTCAATCGTGATGAAGGTATGTAGATCGGTCAGATTATACGTGTTGTGTATAAGTTCCGGCAGTTTTAGTTAAGATCTCACCGTCTGTCAGTTCAGTTGATTTTTTTGCATATCTGGTTTCGTGGTAGTTGCGCGCTTGTAGAGTGAAAAAATGAATACAAACTAATGAGCGATTTGGAAGCTTCTTCCTAATTCTTAAGGAATTAACATGCGTACAAAATCCATGGAACGTTTGGTTACTTCAAACTAGCATCTTCTTAAGCTACAATTTTTGAAAATGAATCAAAATGCTGGGTAAAATCAATCGGGAAAACTTATGTCCGATCAGGCGATTAGTAGACGAGTAACTCAAGGATCGTTAGAAAGCAAATTCAACCATATTGTACACACAACACCACACGATATATTAAATTCCGCTGATTACATCGTGCCGTAAACAACATATTTGCTGTGCCATCAAAAGTTGAAAAACCTTCACTGATCAACTGTTTTAAAATAGTCACTAACATTCAACATGTGATTTACTAATCGTGATTTCGGGTCACTTTATCCAGCAGTCGATCATGTTACATTTTGGCTGCATCTGTTGGAGTGATTTACTCTTATCAAGTTGGGCTTTTATGTTAAGCTCCCTGAAGAATAAGCTCCACAATTCAAACAAGACCATAGCATTGGGCCTATAAGTAATACAAAGATTTGACGGTGCAAAGTCAACTCTAAACACTACAGTGAAACTATATTATCACCACGTTCCAATGTTACTACTGATGCATTCTGCTTAGAAGTCAAATGCGTTGTTCGTTTGCTAAGAGATAAAATTGAACAATTCGTCTTTTCTGATACAAGCTACCACCAGCACAGACGGAGTGCAGCATATCTAGATACGTTACTCGATAAATACCTCGATGTTAGACATCTAGGTAATTGATGGGACGATCAATATTTTACCGCAATCGTCGGCCAAATGCCATCAATGTATGCATCCAACGCCAAAATCGACCAACAAACACCAAGCAAGATCCATTAACCCAACTTTATCCTTTAGTTTTCAAAGGATTTACGGATTTATCGAGGACGATGCGAAAATAACGGTAGATTCATTTCTTCGTTTTGATGTCAACTACAACCATCTACCGATGTTCCCTAACATGGTTGAAATGGAAAATTTGCGACAGAACGACGATCCATTCAACTGTCTTAAATCACTTTGGGAGTTAGTACCCCCCCCGCCTTACTGTCAGCGTGACTCATACGCTCAAAGCCACACATCCACAAGACTCATGTCCAAGTGTTCGAAAGTCCTTCAAAACAACCTCTACTTGAACTCCTTCGTTCACTGTCACGTCCAGGAGAAGACGTTACTTTAGGGCATATTTGTACTCGGTTCTTGTAGCTATATGTAAAAAGCATACGTCCTTAAACTTAACAGTTCATATCCTCTAACAGCAGTGAATTTCGGAATCCACTCTGACAATCGCCATTTCTCACGTTGCCGCCATGTACACGTTGCTATTGTCGGCATTTCACCATCTCTTCGAATGAGTTCAGGTAGGTTCTTAAACTAGTTGGCCTGTGACCGTTCATAACAATGACAATGCGACTGAATCAGTGGCCAGAACGTTTATCTGAACTGGATTGTGAATCCCGGTGTTCTCCAATCACAACTATCAATTGCGATACCCAATCTCACTCTGGTTTATTTCGACAAATAGCTAAAACTCGCAGTTTTATTTGTGTATGTACAACAGTCTATTACCCTTATTCATACGGCATGACTGAATGCTTTTGCAACCACTGCTGACAACTTAGAAGGAGATCACAAATTAGAACAAGTTATCACTGACTTCATTACGAATTCGGTACACCATAAAACACGTTACAGGCAGCTCTACAACCGAATAGGTTTATGGAAGCAGTCAATACATTGCTGGCGAATTTGTTCCACCCGTAACTTCAACAACTCTAACTGACGATTACGATAAATGACCACAGAAGCACGATTGATACTCGTCCTGGGCCAACACACAGACAGTAACAAAAATTGCTCGCAAGTGCGCACATATATATTTGTTTTCCTGTGTAATAATGTAATGCAGAAGTAACTCCAACCAGTTCATAACGGTCACTATGAAATCTATCTTCAAACCGATAGGCTTTTCATTGGCGAATGCCGTGAAAGTTATTCTCTCTATCTGTCGACCCAAACCTACAGTTACCGACCAAATTATTCTCATTTCGTAAACTCCTAACACTCCAAATGAACCTCTCACACCAACCAGTCTAATTGAACCTACTCCCGGTATTACTCAAGTAGGCTCCATCAGCACGCTTGCCGGTGATGTCAGTAACTAATGTTCCCAGCCGTCTGTTGGTTTTTCTCTTACTATTGGGGAGCCCGTCACCCACAAGGTTGTAGGAGGACCATAGAAATCGGTGAGCCCAGTGTGTCCTGAGACGCGAGTTTATAACATCCGAGCTCAACAATTTATAACAATTTACTAAGTTACGTAGTAAATTTGAGACTAGGAACTATTCTTTCCAAGAAGTCGATGCACCTGTAGAACAGTAGATTTTCAAAGCATTCTCCTTACTACAAACTACAATCTCTCGTTACTGAGCACTTCCCACACTTACCACTCGCAAACATCCAGGTAGAAGAGTTCTATGCAGCTAGATGTACACTTATACTTTTCATCGTTATGTTTTACGTGTTCTATAGCTTGTAGTTATTAGGTTGCATTGTTTTAACATAATATAACGTGCTTTGTTTTACGAACAACACAACTAGTATTTCAGGATGTCTGCGTTTTCCTCGTCGGACGAAATGCGTTGACCGAAAATCACGCTCCACGTGCACTTCCTAGCCTTGGATTACTGCGTCAGTTTTGTCACGAACCACGTTCCATTTCTTTCCATCGGTTATTCTCAATCGGACT
Source organism: Paragonimus heterotremus (assembly GCA_013368495.1). NCBI lineage: Eukaryota > Metazoa > Platyhelminthes > Trematoda > Plagiorchiida > Troglotrematidae > Paragonimus > Paragonimus heterotremus. The sequence continues at coordinate 40,088 of LUCH01000769.1, forward strand.
ATCGATCAATCTGAGGGGCGAAACCACTTTACGAAGAAGATAGAAAACTGTCAATGAATTTCATTATTCGATATTCCGTCAGTATACTTTGTTCTCTTAGTTTTCTCCCAACCATTCTTCTACCGGTTTCATCGGTCTTTTCCTTAGCAATTTTTTTCCCTACCAGTGGAACTTTCACAGTCAGAGTGTGATGCATCCACACTACAGTAATTCTCGAGATCTTTTGTAACAGCAAAATACCTGCCGTGTATCATGGATAAAATGGTACCTGAATGGCCTCCACCTACTATGCGAACCGCGTGTTCCAGGTATAAGGCAAGTAGACATGATCCCAAAAACCGAGGTACCAACGGAATAGAAGTCATCCTGGTGTTCAGCCCATTTCTACCACTGAGACATGCGAGCAGAATGGAAAAGGGGACGAGCAGTGAGTAACTAGAGTATGACTAGCTTAATGTAAATAAGTGGAACACTGATGGCCACAGGCTTAGTTGCTGGAAATTTACTCCGGTAATCCCTTCACATTGTAATACTGGCCTCAGATTGTTAAACCAAGTCACCCAAATTGAACCATCGACAACGAGATGCTGAGTGTGTTGAGTTCGGGTAAGCCACTCAATATCAATGAACAAAATTAATATAAACCAGTTGCCCTTGATGGTAAGTTTTCCTCGTCTTCGGATAACTCTGGGGTAAGTGAACCCTTAGTTTCTCTATTAGTAGACGGAACGTGAAAGTCAAGCATTTATTATCGCCTCATCAGCGCAAAATTTATATTATCAATTTATATATATATATATATATATATATATATATATATATATATGGATTCGAACCAGCGACAGAAACACAATGCATCTACGCGGCAAGCGCTCTACCAGCTGAGCTACGAAGCCACGTAGCTCAACTGATATAGCGCTTGCCGCGTAGAGGTATGGTGTTTCTGTCGCTGGTTCGAATCCAGCCGAAGCCCTGACTTTTCACAGTTGGGTCTCATCTAAAATCACTAATCTGCCAAACTACTCATTAGTAATATATATATAATCAATTTATATAATCAAACAATTGAGGGAGGAACAAAAGTCAAAGAAAGAGCACAATTCTGGAGCATAGCTGGACCCACGAACATTTGTTTCTAGGCAAAAAAATGCAGTCTAGGTTGGTGGATTTCGGCAAGTAGTAGGCTGTGCGAATTATACTGAAACAATAGGGCTTTGAATACGCAAAGTGAGACATATCCAATGACTTCGGATAACTTTTGTCTGCCCGCTTCATTGACACTGCCACTTTCCGGTAACGTACTTTTGCCTACAGTTAGACGATTGCAGCCATATTTCGTAGTGTCTTCTATCGTCTACACCCAGCATCTTTTAGACCTGTCAGGATGAACCACCAGAGTCTAAACTTAGTGCCAATTTCTCCACGTTCTTACGCCAAATCACGGGTTGTTTCCCATGTTGTTTTTCCAGAGACGTTCACAAAGTGAAAACAAGACAATATGTGGTAAGCGTTGGACAGGTATGTATAAGACGTATGCAATTCACTTAGGCTGATAAACTGAAACCACTTCACGTAAAAATAGACCATTTGGTTAAAAACAAATATCTGTAAGTCAGCATTACATACGCAGTGTTGTCACCACACAAACAATGTTTCACATGCAAATAACCGACCAATATTTTCAAAGTCGGGCAGCCGGGATTGCAGCCGTGCAATAGTACTGTGTTCACAGTCAAGTTGTACACCTTTCTCTTTAACAAGAGACGGATGTCACATTGGCGTTAAACCAGCAGGGTTATACCGGTACAGAAGGAACATTCTTTTCCAACACCACCGCCTTCAGTGAGACAACTCCCACAATAAGTAAAGCTTTCAAGTTAGCTTAGGGTGAGCGCGCGAGCAGGTAGTTGTTAGCCTTGAAGAATCACTTCAAACTTGGACGGTGCAGAGCGTATACCGTATTACGATATCTCAACCGCCCAGCGATCTCGGATCACCAAGCGAGATATCATCAACACGGTCTGAGTCCATGATTAGACTTCCTGGTAGAAGTTTCATGCCACCACAGGGAAGACCATTTAAAAACTTGTGCAAAACATCATCGATTATAAAGCTGAAGAGAAAAAGAACATTGCCACAGTCTATTGGGGACGACGACGGTTCGTCATATGCCCTAAATTTTTCTGTGGTCTGAATGCATAATACCGTCGGAATGGACATTTGAGATAAAAGACGAATGACACTAGCCCGTACGGTTACTCACAATACATTACATAAGGTGCTGAATGCTTTGACCGCGATTGCGGACACACTAAAATTAACGCTCTTCGATAATGACTTAAAATAGCTCATGTAAATGATGGGTATCCCATTGCTGTAGTCTACCATACTCTGCTTCGAGTTGACTTTATCTCTGACAGCACAGTGCGTATGCCCTAGCCGAACTAAGTACATCTAGCTTGTGCAGTTTGAAAGCAGGAGTTCAAAGTAAACAGAGTTCGAACTCGCTACTGTATTATTGGCTATCTCTGTTACTACGAAGTTAACCGTCTAATTGCTTGTACGCAGGAGAACCTATGAGAAAACATTACCACATTTCGACTGACTAACTGGGCCGTGTCCGTGGTGTTGGAGGCCACAGCAGTCACCACTTAGACAAACAGCGTTATCGATCGTACATGCATTGACCTTGACTGTGATTAGCTTAGAGCGATGTGTTGTTTTCGCTTGCTGGGTAATCGAGTGAATGAAGCACGCGACGTTGGCATTACGGACACACGAATCCGAAGTTCTAGCGATTTTTGCTCTTCCTGTCCTATAGGCGAGTTAGGAACACATCATACAACTTTAGATTGTTCACTAAGGGCAGTTCATAGAAAATGGTACTACCAAAGTAAATGAATCGTGGTTGATAAGTTTAACGCGATCGATCATTCTGGTTGGCGAATGAACACTCGTAAATGGTACTCAGAGGTTAGTCATTTTGTTATATCAACGCACTTTTAGGAATAGCGTACAAAACACCACACAGTTTGGACGATTCAGTATTCTACATATGTATAAATTTTAATGGTGTACATATGATTGGCGATTACCGCACTTAATTGAGGCAGTATTTCCGAAATAACCCGCTTCAAAACTATCAACACAAGCCAAAGGGAAACGAAGACATTACGGGGCGACGGAATTATGAAGCAAGCGTCCAGTAAATGAAACACTGTCTGTACGTCTGTCCGACTATTCAGTAACTATGAAAAGACAATAGAGGTCGCTGAAGGCAAACCTATTCCAGTGTCGTGCTAACGCAAAACCTTGACCGGCACGACAAACCCAAGATGAAGGCAAACAAAGATACTTCAATAAAGTTCAATGTGACAAATAAAGCTGTACATAAGTATTGGTTTTAGTGCAGTAACAGTAACTCAGGAAACCTCAGTATACTTTCGTTCATTATACAACAATCTCTAGAAAGGAACATGCATTACATTCGAGACACAAAAGAACAACGTCTGATATTGCTGAGACCTGCTCAAAAGTGCCAGAATCTTGCCGCAAGACCAAGCAGCGTAAAGGCTGCTGGCAACCGGACAGCAAGTGAAGGTTCCGCAATTTCTCCAAGCTCTGACCAACTGACTTTAGACTGATACTGTCGGTCTGCAGAAAGAAGAAAAAACATGCAATTTCTGGGATACGGAGAAACGCAAAAAAAACTTTGAAAGTGTGCAATTCCCACGTAAAATACTGTACCTAGATCAAAGGGTCGAGGAAACAGACAAAATAAGATGACATAGAAAGGCCACCGACAAAGTGGATGCAGATGAGCCACTAACTGTGGCATACTATTATTCAAATAGCGCTTCCAGTTAGCGATTTGAATAACTATATCCCCCAATCTGGCGGGTGATATCTACAGACTACTCTATGGTACTGACAGACAACGCTGTTGCTTGACCACCTCGTGGTTTCATTCAACCGATGGCCGTCTGGGTGAATAATGTTCGACTCAGAAAACGGTCATCTGACGTACGAAGAGCGTGACCTAACCACTACAAGCTGTGCACATTCATTTGCGAGCCAACTGAGGTCATATTCGCATATTTAGAAGTAGACGCTGGGGAGCAGTCTGCTTGCCCACGCGAAGGAAGTGAGGAGTCGAGTATTCCGCAGATCACCAATTTCGCTTGTCGGATTTATGGTGAAGACACTGGCTTGAGCTGTTTTTCCGAACTTATCAGCCGATGTTGTATGTACGAGTGGCTGAGACGACCTATCAGTCTGCTTTGGTTTTGATTACATAATACTTAGTGTGTTTGTAGGCGAGTCTAGTCAGTGTCTATTCATACTTGTGAGGTATATGGTCTCTATGTTTTACGTTTGCCTTCGGTAAGAATAAATAAAATGATAACATTTCATGGCACGTGTTTTCTTCGTGTTCTGATAAAATCGTTAGAGGGAGTTCAATGTTTCAAGTAATAATCTATCACAAGTTCTAAGTAGACAGAACTGATATTAGTAGATCGAAGAAGGTTAGGAAGGACATTTCAAAAGAGGATGCCAAATGCAGTGCTGAAACCTAAACCAGTGCCAAGCAATAACAAGTCGTTGAACAAACGAAAAGGAAATAGAAAAAAATCAGGAGAGTTTAGGATACTTTGGTTTATCTGATAAGAAAAAGAGGTTTCATATTTGATTAATTTCAAAAGGAATGCTGTATGTTACATGGACAAATATGAATACAGAAGGACCATCGAATGATTTTCCAAAAAGCATGCTTACCTACTAAGATATTCAACACTAGTTTCGACAAACAAACAAACAAAACGGACGGTTACCAAACTATGCAAGCGTAGTTCAGTCGAAACCTGGCCCGCTATTTACTCACTGAATTACGGCATCGAGGACGAAATGGATACATGGTTCTTGGCGTGGTAAACTTTTTCAATAAGAAACTTGTCAACTGACAGGACAATAGTTGTGTGATCGCATAACCTTATAAGAACTCATCGTTTTGCCGACTTTTGTGTGCTACCGCAGTTAGTCAACTAGAAGGCCAGGCACGCAAATAAAAAGTGTTCTCACCTGTGTATCAATGTTCAGCCCACAAGGACACGATAAAACGGTTCCGTGGAGAACGAGCTTCTCACTGTAACAAAAGTACAGGAGGCATAAATATAAGCAACTTTTATAGAAACTATTGGTGTGTTAACAATATAATGGCGCAGTATCGCTGAAAATACTAATTAACCGGACACCTAAGGTTGATTTTTCCTGAAATAGAGGCATCGGCGCGTATGAGTCTGTGACATGTGGCAACTGCATGTATCATAACAGTTAGGCGTGTTGGCGTGAGATCTGATTATTCAACTCAAGTTGATCCTCAGTCTTTCTTCTGTTTTGGTGCAATCTGAAAAATCCAGCTGTGCATAGGGTTGTCTCTTTCCAAGTTAAAATCTGGTCGGGACTCATTTCTATCATATATGTAACCACCGGCTTACCCTCCGAAACCGAATTCTACAAGATTCATAATGTGCCACAAGGTCACCAGTTTGAAGGATACTTTGGAGGGATGATTAAACGGTATTCACTCGTCGCCTAATACGATTCTCAATTAATTAAAATTCCGGCAGTTCAATTCTAAGCTCAAAAGCACAGCTAATATCCAGTGTTAATAAAAGTGAAGCAAACGACAAATGCGTTAACAACCAAAAATTTCGTGTACGTTTTAGGCACTGTGTACTTTCGTAGACTTTCCTTGTTCCGAATTGGTTGGCTTCTTATACGAACACGAGGAGGCTGACTCCGGTGATGGACGCCTTTTGATCTTATACAGTTAGTGGGATGAAGAACAAGCCTACTGTAATTCTTCGTGCCTTATATCATGGAAATGTCATACCAGTATGGAGTTGTGTGGCTGTTTCAGAAGTGTTTTTAACCATCATTGGTGTTCAGCAAGCATTTTCGTTTTTAATTTTTATTCTTCAATCTCATTATCAGTGAGATGTTAGTGGTGGCTGAGGGGAGTCGAGCATTCTCCTGGTCACCAGTTTTGATATTCGGATTTATGGTAATAACACTGTCCAAAACTGCGACAACTTCCAAGTGGTCCGAAAGGTTGGTGACATCCCTCCATTGGTGGTGAAAATGTTTTGGTTCCCGAAGTGTAAATGATAGCACGGGCCAGTAAATGTGTTTATTACTACTGACGAAACGTCAGTGCTGATGAACAACGGTACGTAGCTGGACAATTGCGTAGATCCATGTTAAAAAATCAAACTGCGCCTGTTGAATTGCTTCATTTCTGGTAACGGAAGAACGAAAAGCGCAAGCGTGATCTACATCCATAAGCACTGTACAGTCATGTAATTTCTAACCTGAATAAGTTGCGTGAAAGTGACTATCAGAGAAACATCCATCGGCCTAATTTCAGAGCACCAACGAAGCCAGTTAAGCCCACCAAGAACATCGAAATTTACCAGACTTCTATGGATTAATGCACCATTTTTCGTTCTAATCGAGTTGTTCTACTTCACACATGTCTAGCAATCATTACTTTTGTCTAAGAGTGGCTGGAAAAATCACTGCTTGTATCAGACTGGATCTCAGTAAGCTGCTTGTGAAGCGATACACCTATCTTATGCGACCCACTCTCAAAAATAACTAATGGCCCAAAAGATGGATTAGTGACGCATATCAGTTGAGATGAAAAACACAGAAAGTTGGGATTTTAATTTTCACGGGAAACAAGATCATTTGAAACTGAAGCTCTTGTACAAAAACATAAGAATGGTATGGAGATGGAACAAACTCTTTCCATATAACATTTCGTTGAGGTTTGATCGAATCTAGCGGCGTAGATGTAGATGTAAAGTGTTCCCACGCCATGATAAGTCGCGAATGAGCGTAAGAAGCAACGAGCAGGGCGTAGTAGACAAGTCGATAGACCTAGTGGCAGGAACCGTATCCACGGAGAGGCACTGTTAAACACCACAAAACAACATCAATGGAACCTGGGTGTGAAATATTTAACTACATAAATTTGCTGCCAGTTTGTTGGTCTCCTTTTTGTTCATTTCGTAGCAAGTTTGTCAGTACTGGGCTGTTTGTGTTCGTACATAATGCACACCCTTTTCCTAACATATTCAGACTTCGTCAGAAAAAAAACTAGTTTACTATGGCAGATTTAGCAACAAAAACTTTCAAAGGAGATTGGACGAATGAAACGAGCAAACCGCGATTTGAAATCTGGGATGTCAATAAGTCAGAAGATCTTAGAACCTGATGTATGTTAAATAAGCGTGCATCAAGAAACGTAAGTAGAGGGGGAATGATACCGAACAGATTTAGTTCTATCCTGGAGTCCCTCAAGTTCCCCGAAAACCAGTGTTGAGAATGTCGGATTTACGTCACTAGTAGAAGAACGATTCCACGTCGTATTTGGACGAACAAAAATGGTTTGCGGAAGCAAAACAAGTGAAGTGCTCACTATCACAAATTGTAATTTCCGGCCGATGTACTGGTTGGGGACAGAGATGTGACGGGTTTCAGAAAGCGTTCTGTTAAAGACCACAAAATTTTATTATAGTAGGTATTAAAACATGTTGTAAATAGACGGTAACAGCGTACACCTAATCAGTGTGATAGTCGGCTTGGCGTGCTTGCATAAAACGGGAGAAATAGCGAAAAAGAAATTGGTGTTACAAGCTTCTCGAGAGTTGCCAGTCAACTAACATTTAAAAATACAACGTCTAAACAGTCGGTGACAGTCGAGGAAGCAGTTAGACCAACATCAGTCGAATGGACCCGAGACAGGGTAGGGATTGACAAAAGCAGCCTATCCAACGTCACCACATCAGTAAGTCGTCATCAACATCATCATCATAACAGCCATGAGCCTGACCAAAAGGTACTGTGGCTCGGACCGCCGCTCACCTCAACAGTGACGTGGAATATCCTAAAAGAAAACGTCACTAAGAAGGTTGAAAATCATTAAAAACAGATTAAGCGGAAGAACTAGAAATGTTACGAATCCAAGTACGCCATTGACTGCGACACATCGCCATTTCGGATAGCGTCTCCAACCA
>LUCH01000769.1:50516-70544 GCA_013368495.1 Paragonimus heterotremus
AGTCTTTCGCCGTTGTCAGTGCGTTGTGCCCGGACACCAAACACAACACCTCCTAGCCGCTTCTCATCCGGAGAGAAACGACCAGGCTGAGCTTTTTGATCGCCCGCTAGTATGGTGATGTGTGAGTTTGCCTCAGAAGGTCAACGAGGGCATCATAGAACGCATCTTTGGTAGCATCCGAACAGCTGTCCGTCGGAGCGTACGCCGATATAATGAATACACAACGCCTTTGTTTTACGTCGACAGACTTTTACCGATGTATTGAGTCTGACAGCGCACAAGCGACTGTTCACTAGGATCTTATCGAGCAAGCGTCGCTCCGTTCTGGAACTCAATGCGATTCCCACTCCAGTTTGGCCGCGAGATTCAGTTTCGGTGTCACCAGAAATCCTAAGGGAGAAGCGCTTGGATCGACAGTTATCTAAAGGTGAGCTCAAATGAATAACCGTGTTAGAATCATAGATTCGCGTCTGTGACACACGGCACACATCAGGCTAGAGATTTGAGAGATTACTTGCCAGAGCAGCTTGCTGACCGACTTGTCGGAGAGTGCGGAGATTAAGGGCGCCCATGTTTACGAGTTGTCTTGGCCTCGGAAAACAATTGTCGCCCGAAGGCATATGGAAAGCAGAAGACTTGGGGGGTAAAATAGCAGGAGGAAGATGTGTTGGATGTCACTTTAGGGAAAACGATAGCCACTGATGCTTCCCGGTCGTTCATGCCGCGGAAGGGGGTTGACTTGAGGGATCCCACGCGGAGTCTCTAACTCAAAAGTCTGACCTGCCAGACAACAGGATATGGGATTTTCTTGGGAGACCCTACCCGGAGCCAATGACTCAAGAGTCTGACTCATTCGGCAATGGGGGGCTTGCCTAGTCCGAGGGCGCAGTGAACAAGACACTGATATCTCATTCTGAGCATTGCTGCGCGCAGTGGATGTACTCGAAGCTTACATCAGGTTTTTGCGAGATATCGGATGTTTCTCCACCACATTGGATAGTACGCCGGCGGTCACAGTCAACCGTTGGACGATCGGAGTGCTCTTTGTATGACGATACCTTTTCTAACCCCGTTGTTCCTGATATGGAAGACAGCAGTGCCGCAACTCTGAAAATAGTTCTGCTGTATGCCCATAGGATCGTGCCTCACTGTCTGAGCACTCCTACGCGGTCAGTCGTGTGACATACAATCCTATGAGTGTAACTGCTTTTCGTCTAACTGCCCCCATTTGGCCTGTCTGACAAGGTTGCAACTGGAAGAACCGGAGTCCTAGTCAGCATAGCCCACCGGATCAAAACAGTACACAAACCCGACCACCTCGGCAAGGTAGCAGTATATGTCGTAAACGTATACCAACATATTCAGGACGTGAAGTGGAGAGAATATCAGAAATGTGTTGAAAAAATTTAGTTGACGATACATTTAACTACAATGGATGGCACGCACGACGATATACGAAAGAAGCTACTAACAGAATAGTGTGTAGGGGTTTCAGGGATACATTCTGTGAGCTAGGTTGTACACTTGATAGAAGGTAGCGTTTCTAATTGTAATACACCCAAGTGAATAAGAATACAAACTTACCGGGAGCACTGTGGACAGATAACTTCCCTTTGCACAAAAGAAGGATCCTGTTGCCGTAAGTACAAATCAATATCTGATTAAAAAAGAGAAACCGATTAATTACACGTAAAGAAAGGTTATAACGTACGCGTCTGTTGCAGCGGCAAAAGCTGTACGGTGTGTTGCGGTCAATACAAGGTAGTAAAAATCTACGTTGTGCTTCAAATAGAAGTCAACTAGAAATCGGAAGGATCCCAAGGTAAAATACGGTGACTCATTCATGGAGAGTACATATGTAGGGCCGAAAGAAGTCGTTTTCTAGTCGGTATTCGATGAAAGACCGACCAACAGGTAGACAAAGTAACATAAAACACAATGAGAAATCAATCCAATGTTAATCGACACATCGTCAGCTTCTTCCGCACTTTTTAGGTGCAAACATTCATCCATATATATATATATATATATATATATATATATATATATATATATATATATAGAACACACATGCAGATCCACGGAAGATATAATAGTGTCGCCCACAGTAAAGTACGGTGGTGTGAATATTTTGCCGTTACCTACTCAGAAGAAAATCCTAACTCCTGTTAGAATCTTTCAAAGAAGTGAAACATGGAGTAGGTATCGTTACGTAGTCCACTGTTGAAGAATACGTTATTACAACGTCCACTGTTTTGTGACTTTGCATATGTGATTTATGTCAAAAAGCGTATTGATTGTTAAGTTACCCAAAAACAGTTTCAGACGGTTAATTAATCAGAGCTAATTTTCGAAAATCTCCTGGTACCCTTCTTGATCGAAACACACACCACACAGTGTTATGTGTAGTCCTAACACATAACAGCTCAGGACGTTTGCTTTTTTGCTCATAGGTTGCACTGATTTACCACTTGCACCATCGTACTCTAACACAACAGTTTCACGGTGTTTTAGCTTGTGGTTTCCGTGCAAAAAATTATGCTGAACGTTAGACAAAAATTATGGTCTCTTCAAAGGTTAGATGTCTTCACTTTTATAACAACAGCACGATGTGCTTACTCTCTGAGATAGAAACCGAATAGGAGTACGGCAGGATTGAATTTACATTATGATACCACGGAAACTTGTTAGGTCAGCCTAGGCTCATATGGAAGTTAGTGTATACAGGAACAAGTTCAACCTCCGTTGTTTTGCCATGCAACAGAACACCGGTTAACGGCAGATTCGCTGTCCGGCTTCAAGCATCCAAGGACGCACTTCTTTGTTCACCCTTCGGAAATCAATTAACCTACGGTTCGCAAGTGTGTAATTAGAAGATTTTTCGTCATCCATTTCTCTTTCGCTACGTCAACTGTTTTCAAAATAATGTGCATTAGAACATTACTAACAGCAAAAGGTGTCACATTTTTGTCAAGGGTTCTTCCAGAGCCTTTATCTCATCCGACAGAAACAAACGTCACTGAATGAAAAAGTCATACGTAGAAGCACTTCAAGTCCACGTAGTGCGATCGTAAGGGCAGTCGAATGAATGCCCCACGCCGAAATATACTACGCGACTACTGATAAATTGTGATGGGCATAATAGCCACTGAGAAATTTTGCGCGGTTCTCCGCATTTTGAAAACAAGAAGCAATTATTTGTAAAGCTCTTCATTACGCCGTTTTTGCATCATATTAGGAGAGTATGGAGAAATTCGAGGATATGTTCTCATGATATAAGTACACGTTATAACACAATTATTTCGGCAAAAAATGAATTCGGACCAACGTGAGACGATAAAAATAGCAGCAACCGGTCGATAGAACTTTATGAACAAACAAAAATATTGTTATACACAAGAAATTGGGTAAATTTTGCTTGCCTTCCTTAAACTCGTCAAGTACCTCATCCTGTAGACGTAGCAGCACTTCCAGTTCAATATTTTCAGCCTACGAAAAAAGAGTCAAATGTGATAACTCACAAGTAGTCTGATAGTGAAGGTATTTCGAATTTATCAGCCTTCAGTTACAGCCCAAAGTTCAGTTTACGTTCACAAGCAAGTGGTAAACTATACTTTATCAATGACACAACAACAGATCTGATCCAAAAGCAAAAGCACAGAAATTTATTCTTTAGATCACACGCGAGGTCTAACAAAGATCGGCTTTTTTCAGATACACAAGCGGTGATGCGCACTCTCAGTATCCTTCTACAAAATAGCCGAAAATGATAATGTTCACTTTTAATTAATAATTAAGTGAAAGACTCTTTAAAATGTAGTGACCATTCAAAACGCGTTCAATTCGCCCAATCAAGTTGTCATTGCAGGAACTTTTGTTTGGAGGTAAACTCATTATATTACTGCTATTTTGGCTAGTAGTTACGCTTTATAGGAAAATATTAAGGCGAGAGACAGGCTGGCGTTGTTAACCATCTATCAAAACTGAACGAACAGAGTGGAAGGAACTGACCCAACCGGATGGCACCTAAATCTATATCAACAAGAAAACGTGATCAATCTGCCGGTCGAAATTTGTTATGAAGGTGCGTACTCGAACATTTCGTACGTTCTGTTCAGTTACGTCCGCCGCTGAAGTCAAGATTTCCACATTTTGGATGTCTGGCCTACTTTGCGTCAAGATATCTCACTCATCAGGTGTACCCAAAGAACAAAGACGTGCACTGGTTAATTACTGCACTCAAAAGGTTTCGTGCCAATCACACACAAAAATGGGCTCTGGAGAATGGTATACTTGGGTAAGAAAGAAAATACGATTGACAAGTTCAAGTTCGTCCAGCAGAATTTTATTCAAAACGGGCAGCTCGTGTGCTTTCCACAAACAGGCAAGCCCAATTGACTGTTATGAAGATAGTGGATAAGTCCGTATACGTATACCTCTACCCTTTAAGGGTGATGATGTAGCATTCTTGGTGAGACGAAGGCAAACTGAATCATACTTATAGATCGGTTAAGCCGTAAAAAATCTAGTGCAAACGGTCACAAATCGAACAGTATTTATGAACTTATCCGCGCATTTGAGTCGACCAACGAGGTGGCAACAAACCTTAATCTCACAATGTATCCTGAAAGGGCTTCTGAATGTCTAAGGTGCCAGAATGAAAAGTTTGTTCGAGTCTGGTCGCAAGGCCTTCCACATTTTTCGTCAGACTATGAATGAATGCGCTTTAGCCTCTCTTAAGGTTCTAGCCATATAATTTAAGGGACCACCACTGTGCATCCAGAAGCAGCTGATAATCACCCTAACGCTATTTGAGTAACGTATTACCAATTACCAACCTCGACAATTTTTCTTTTTCTCTTCGGTGCCTAATTTCGGTTGTTCCCAATTTCCCAACTGTGTTCTTATCACACTTGCTGTTAGTTTATCAGTTAGACTCCAGCATGTATTGATCAACTGTAATCTGTTAACTGTACTTGTTGATCAGTTACGGTGCGCATGAAATTCGAAGCACCTACAGACCCAACTATTGACAATTCGTTCACTTTTATCTGATTATCACATTCAACGCGCGTCAGAAATTTTGGATATTAGGATAAGTCGCACCCACTTCTAGAAGTGGGTGATAATTGCAGATTAAACGAACTCCAATATGCTCACTGTGTGCGCCGTTAGGTGTACATTAACGAACAAGAAAGAATGAAATGTTGCTCCAGTGCACATCTAAAGAACCCACTTTGGCGTTTATCAAATAGATAAGCGGAAAATGGCTACTGACAACCGCCATAATGTAGATATAAGTCTATCGGTTACAGCTGACATGGTTTCAACTTGCTGGAATCCCTTGTCAGTGTTCATTAAAACTACCGCTTTTCAGCTCGTGGGAAAAGTCTAGTTGCAGGGGACGTCTTCTGGTGGATCGTAACGCAAAACAAGATAGACCGACAGCCACTTTTCGATTAACCCACCCATAAGAACCGCAATCATTACCAGTAAAAACACTTACTGACCTGTGCCTCATCAAAAAGACCTCTCATTAAGTTGCGATGTTCATGAAACAGACGAAGCTCCTCGGTTTCCGTTGCACTGTTGGTCGAGTAGGTTCCGTCGCTTTGCACAGATCGGACTCTGTCGATAAACTGTTCGCGTCGAATTCTAAGAGCATCATTTAATCGCTTGGGAAACAAATGTGTAGTAGAAAACTATTATTTTCTTTGCTATTGAAATTTATACATAACGAACAAAAAGTACGAACCACAGCTCACAGATTACCATGAAACACTATTCGACTTGACAGCTGGTGCTTTGAGCAAACGAAATTAACCAACAGAAATAAAGACAGTGAACGTGTACGGTGAGTTAGAATAATTCGAAACACAAGAATCCACAGCTGCCCTAGCTAATTTCCAATTCGTTAAAAAAGCAGTCTAGGCTGTGGTTTAAAACTTAAGAACCTCAAGTAACTCGAGACCACTGGGATATAAGCGTACATTTCTTGTCAGATTACCGGTATCATTCTCTCGCTAAAGTGATTGACACAGAGTTTCACATCGTAATATAAACGAAGCACATTGAGTAAAAAAACATGCGAATTGGAAAACCTCGTACGTAGAAAAATACAGCCAAAAAGATGTGCAGTTATCTTATTCTCGATGTTATAAAATACACCATAATAAAGTATATTGATCAAACAATTAGTTGGTTAACTAAAAAGAGCGACCAAACAGCGAGTAGCGGCCAAAAACAGTTTCCGAACTGACAAAAGGAGCGTTGGGGCTTCCACTAAGTAATTCACAATTCGAATAGTATGAACCAGATCTGCCACTGATATTTCCAATGGAAGATTTATGCTCTAACATGTGTTTCGTTATTCTTTGTACCCACAACGTCCAGAAGACAGAAGGACAATTGTTTGAACGTGAGGTCATCGGCGTTGTGACCTAAAGTTCATATACACCAACTTTATGAGCAACGTTGATAACAAGTGAATGGGACTAATCGATAATTGCCTTACAATAGGATGCTTGTTTTTCGAGATGGCACGGTTGTAATGACACTGACAATCAATTATTTTAGGTAACCAGTACAGCCTCGGAATCGTGGTTCCGATGGGGCGAATTCTTTCAAGTGTAGTTGAATCAATAAATCCCCTCCATTTTAAACATCGTAGGGATTTCGATATCACTTTCTCGATTTGAGGGGTTTTATCTTTTTCATTATTCGTTTTTTGAAACTTGGTCTGATTTGCTAATACGATGCACATTTTGCTAATATAATCTGCTTTGTTAAGTAACACGGTACCAACAAATTTATCAGGCTTACAAAGTAAAATGTTCCCATTTCTTTTCAGGTTTTTCACCGGTACGAGATGTTCTGTCGTGAGAAATTGTTGTGAGGTCGGACTGCAGCGAAAGTACTGATAACAAATATTCACTAACGTAGATTTCAGTTGCTCCGTATCTAGCGTCAAAGTAGGATTAAAATCAGACAACTGTGCGTACCCGTTCGCAAACTGCCTAACTAAATCCAATTGCCTAGCTTTGCTTTGTGGACAGCAAAACTAAGGGCCTAGCGACAGTACTTCGAATAGTAATTTGTTCAGTTTCAAAGTGGAAAAATTGTGGACGTATCGTTTTGGATTAGTTGGAAAATCCGAAGAAGGCTTAATTAGACTGGTCTATTTGAATAGTATGTTCAACCTCTTTTCACCCCCGCTTCATTGAACTCCGTGCAATGTAAGCTTCAGAGTCAGACCGCTTTTCGCGGGCAACATATTAGATCAGATCAAGTTTCAAAAAACGGACAATGAAAAGATAAAACCCCTCAGATCCAGGAAGCAACATCGAAATTCCTACGATGTTTAAAACAGAGGGGAATTATTGATTCAACTACACTTGAAAGAATTCGCCCCATCGGAACCACGATTCCGAGGCTGTACGGGTTACCTAAAATTTACCAAGTTGGGGTACCACTCAGACCACTTTTGGACATGTGGAACTCACCATATCACTCAATGGCTAAGTGGTTGTCACAAATCAATTATCTGATGACCGGTTTAAACTCGTTGTCTGGTTAGGGCAGTCTTACAGCATTTAACCCACATGCACTGAATGCACCATTTGCTTGGCTAGTGTCATTGCCTTAGCTTGAATTATTGCTGACGTTAAGTTAATGAGATGACGAAAGTAAGTGGTGCGTTCGTAATTCAACAACATTTATGACGTTGCAAACACGCCCGATTGTCAAGCGAAGGCGAAGTTTACAATACGTCTGTATATTCAGTATTGCCCTACGAATTGTATACCTGGTCGATTCGCACGGACGATGTACATATCCTCTCAGTATTCGAACAGTATTCTCTCCACTAAGCATCTTATATCAGACGGAGAGATTATGTGAACAAAGCATAAATTATTTGGCATTTCTTCAGGAAGTCTCTGTGTTCACGACAGATAACTGAGGTAATGAAAATACAGCCTACGATGGGAACACTACATATTCTGCATTCTCACAGGGCGTCTACCGCATTGCATGTTATTCACTGCGGTTAAACCGTTAAGCATAAGTGCGAACCACTGATGTAGTGCTGTCTATGATGACTGCGGTTGCTGAAGAAGGGAATGAAATACAAGGTGGCAGTGTGATGATGTGGCCACAGGCTGTCAAAGCTTTGATCACTCGGCTGAGCACAACTGTAAGATGCAGCCTGCCAGGTTGGGCGCTGCGTGACCAAACATGCCGCCTGACGAAAGTATTCACGGATACAGTAGTGTGCGACAGTCAATGGCCAGCTTGTGCACGTAGACTATTGGTTACCTTTTGTGAATTGCCATTGTTTTGCTCGCGTATTCATCTATTTCACACATATTTGGTTATTTAATAATCCGTTATTTCGTGGACTACTGTCAGACTCAACAGCAATTTCAGCTACAGTACCAGCGAGTACACCGTAAGGCTAAAAACATACATATGCGATTCGCACAATTATTTTATTCGGGAATGAAAAAACATCCAAATATCGGAATGAACCACATCACTTTGAATAGAAACGTATGAAGTAGTGAACAGAGTGCACAAAGAATGAAATAAATTAATTTGAAATGAAATAAAGTGAATCAAAAAAGTTCACATAAACCGCTTGGCGACGCGCGACTAAATGAACCGATGAATGACTAACAGAGACATATTTGACAAAATGGCACAATAAATAACGGTCTCGTTCAGTTCAAAGTACCAAACGTTGCCTAACAAGCATAGATGTACGAATGCACAAACTTTAGATAGGCATGCAACAAAACATTCGTACAGACAATATAAAAACCGGTAGTGAACAATCCAATAGTTATCTGGACCTGGATTTGATGAAGAAGTTCAATTCACACTTAAAAACAGACTTTGGCACTTCATTCATATTTTCCTCTCCGACTTCTATTTTTAAAGGCGGGCTAGGTCTAAACAATGAATTAGGAGAGTGGTGAACGGTTATCGCTCCCGTCCCCTTGGGAATACTCCATATGCACATAACACACAGTGGTGCTTTTTGCTCACAAGATTAACAAACATACAACCATCTACTCCGAAAACACTTTAAGAGTTAAGACCTCGTATGAGAGTCTGTGAAAGCAAGAAAGATGAGTTGGAATTCAACTCAAGCTCCTCTTATTCAAGAAACCAAGATTTGTAAATATTCAGCCGAAGGTGTGAAGTGCAACACTACTACTAGGGCTTTAAGGAACAGACTGTCGTTCAACTTTTACATCGTGTGTGGCCAGCGCAATCGTACGCTTTGCTATGATACATCTGTTCGACTGTTAAGCAAAGCTCGTAAGCGATGAACAGTTCCTTATTCAACCGGCATGTGAATATACAGACTTGCTTAGCTATCTTTATTCATCTTCAAATGTACCATCGAACTAGTCCTTCATACAAAAATATTTCTATTAACTGGCTGATCTAAACTCCATAATTTTTAAGGACTTGCATTATATGCTCTGTTTGATGAATGGCTATCAATTTGTTCTTGGTCCAGTGTACCCTGAAAGTTTTGATTAGTTCATTAGTCGCAACTAAAATTTACATGTATACAATGCAATTACACCTACTCCGTATGCCTGGACTCCTTCCATGCGCCTAGTTCTGTCTTCTGTTTTCCCTAGTCATACATTCCCGGTAGGTTTCTGTTACATCTTATCAGTGTAGAATCACTCTTTTCCCTTTGACAGATAGAGGTTTCACATTCATTGTACCCCGCCACTTGGATAATCAGTTTTAGCCGATTATACACTCACAAGTCTCCCTGTCTTATTCCTTTGAGTTTACTCTAGGCATTTAAACCTAAGAAGCTCTGTGATACAAATTACCATGTGAAACCATACAGAGGTCATATGTAGTAATCGGCTATAACCGACACGAATAAGAATGATCGAATTCGATCACGATCGCAAGGAACTCCGTTTATTTAGTATAAACAGCTGAGTTCTCACCTTTCACACTCAAAAGCATTTGTCAGATGTCACACTGGGTTAAGTATGGGTTGCACACTGTTAGACTATCCAGGCTCAAACAAGAACATTCGAAATTCCAATTCGCAACCGAAGGATTAACAATAGCTATCCAAAGTTATCGGCACGAACAGGACGAGACCAAAGCGATCGCATAACAGCACCTACGAAGCGGCCTGAATCCGTCACAAAGAAAAACACTAAAAAAAATGCTAATACACAAAACAGTAAGTTACCTGACGCAACAATTTGGTACAATGACTCCCTCTGTCTTTCACCAAAGTCTCGTACAATGCTTGATGCCGATTCATGGTACCGTGAGAGCTAAAAAATAGAACAAGTGGAGGAAATTTCGGCTGACGATACTAATAAGGAACACTAATTCCAGGATGATAATACCACATGGCAATGCCTCTCCTGATGTGAAGGCTCTGTCGGAAAAAGTAGGTCACCCAAAGACTTAAAAAGTCATCGTGAGTTTTAAACGAGTAACAATATTGTGCCTAAAATAGTGCACAAATTGAAAACCAGATAGAGTTGAACGTTGCTTTCGCCTTTAGATAAACCTTCCGGTTGGCTATTCTTAGAGCCCGTCCACATTGCACATCTACGTCCTAGCCGGATCTTCATATTTGTTAATCAGAGTGCTAGTGGGCTTGACCGAGTGATCATATACAAACGCTCGATCACAACTTCCTTTGAACACAACTCAGTTTGTTCAGTCATTTCAAAAAGAGGATAGAAAAGTATTCTGTTCACCTCAGTCGACGAACCTGTAGTAAGGACTTCCAAATTAGATGCTACTAGCTTTATTGAATCAACTGAACAAGATTTTACCTTCATAGAAATCCGGAGATTTGGTTTTACGAACAGGAAAAAGCTTACAACTTTTAGTCAGAAGACCATGAAAATTACTAGGAAGCAAAACAACTAATGAGGAGTTCGTATGCATTTACATAATGGAGGATGAACATATCGAGTGGAAGAAGAAGCGAATAACGTGCTTCGTAACAACAGTACAAAAAAGAACCCTTCACATGAACAGATTACGTCAAACTGTAGATTAAGATGACAGCCACATAGTTAATACATCGGAAAAAAGACAGGGGATTGTTTAAACTTGTATTTGTGAGTGATCATCAAAAGGTTGGTGACCGTTCGTTCGAACCAGAGGAAACACGTTCAGTAATGCGAAACACCATCCGTTTTTGCCATTGCGTTTAGGACAGTATTTTGTGGCTTTCGTCTCTCCAGATGCCGCTATTCTAGACAACCTGACGAGAAATGGTTATACTCAGACCCCTATCTGTGTAGCAGTGTTTCTTTGGTAAATCGCGATTGGATGAACATACGCTCGAACTTTTGGGATGATGAAACTATTGGCTTCCGAATAAAGAAAGACTGGTAAACAAATAAAGAACATTTTAATCACATGGTAATGACACCCACCGTATGATACTATTCGGTCAAAAGGCGCACACTGTGGCTAAGTATCGCAATGTGAATTTTAGAACAATTTCTGTACACAGCAGCAATAGATGTTAAGCGTGTCTCCGAAACTGCGTCCACGATAGCTTTGAGCACAGTACTCCAAACAGAATGCAGCTCCTTTTAATTCAAATATCACACTGCTCAAAAGGAGGCCTTGAGTGTATCATCAGGCTAATCAATTTCATGGGTATAACGAATTGCCATTGTCATGAGGGTAACCACAACAGTCATGTCCTTTTCGTGTTTCCCCCGTACTCGTTAATTGCTGTACTTCATTTTTCATTCGTCCACCAAGTCAAGATAATCGACAGAAGTCAATATGTTTGCCGCACGTACATCTCAGCAGAAAACGGCCACCTCACAAGCAACTCGTCGTAGCAAAACTGCAGGTTTATTGTGAAGTAAAAACCAGCCCTATTACAGAGTATAACTCGCCGTCAGATGACGGGATAGACAAACAATTTCTGTCTGCTGACAGCAAGGTGGGCGAATTAAAGTGTGGGACTTATTGGACTGATTCACTGAATCGACTATACAAGACGTTTTGTTGGCGCATAGTACAACAGAAGTGCTAATTCAATATTTTCGTGCATGCCGACGTGGTGCAAATATTGACAAGAACATGGTAGCCATTCCGATCTCATTAGGCAACCTAATGATAGGAAATCTTTCAGTTCACAAGCAGCCGGAAAGTTTAGCTTGTCAACTTTGCTTCAGGAGAGAAGTTTCGCTGGCCCATTCTATAAGATCCCATCTCTCGAACAAAATTCATCTTCCTATAGAAACCTATCATCTCCCGAAGTGGTCACCGAGGCGGGACGACCCATTGCAAACGGCATCATCGTACAGCAGCCAAATCGTCAACGGAGGTTAAGTGTGACAATCGATGCGAACTGTCTAAATGGTGACTGTCTGAATGTATTTCACTCGAATTTGTGGATGATTTGCACGATCGCAGCGCAGCCACCAAAGCGAGATCGACATGCATTCGACTCGACCTAGTTGACCCAAATGTTTCCATACAGATGACGGTGAGATGGAATTCACATACAAAGCTGAGTACTGGGGATGTCATCTCATCGAACAAGAGTGATCACGTTCGTGTGTCCAATTAAATCAACTGCGATCAATGCCAAGCTGAGTAGAAGCCTTTGCCAACACTCCACCAACCGAATCAGTACTGTCGAAGGTCTTTTTTTACCACCCAAGTGTGATTTTGTCCGCGAAAATCTATACATCACAAAGTCCGAGTTCTTACAAACAACACAACATATGTTTGACCCTCATGACACAAATGCTACACATCAGCTGTGTATTTTGTTGAGGAAAACTTTTCACATGTTTCGTTAAGACGACCAGGTGGATCAGGAAATAATTCAAATGATGTTGACACTTCACTTACACCTAACCATGATGTGGTCTTTGGGAGTAAACAAGTCCTGCGGTTAGACCGGTGATTACCCTTCTACTATAATCGCTGATGGTCGAAGCAGAACAGTACGACATACATCATTTAAGGCTCAATCAACTATAGACACCATGTCATTGTGTACCTCAAGTGATGAGGAAGACAGCTGCTTAGCTCACGAACAAAATAAAGATTACTAAGGGTAGCGAAAAGGCGAGATAAGCAAGTCCACACTAGCTAGAGTAGACGACAGAAAGATACAATGTTAAATACTATCAAAATAAGGAATACACCGGGGATACAGTGGAATAATAGTGTCAACAGTAAAAAGGGAGTTTATAGCTACAGAAGTGAGTATGACCCGGTAAATAAGAGTGCGTACAGCCCTTAGAAAACAGACTGGAGCCTCCTTGTACTGGCAAGTCTACTCATACAGAAAGTAAACATTGGGACATCTGTTACTAGTAGAGGACAGCCGTTAAAATTCCAGAAACAAGACGGAATCGACCAATGTGTACTCTCGAGTGGATTCATCAATTTTAAGCGTTATCATGGGTGAACGGTTAAATAGGTTGCAAAACATGACAACAGGATATTCGCTAGAATGCATTTGCGACTGTGACGAAAACGTGTTGTGCCAGTGAACACCGCCCGACAGAACTTTGCCTACAAAATAGAAACAATGTCAAGGAGTTCAAAGCGAAGGCTGACAGTACTGCAGTGTTACAAACCAGAAGCTGAAAACTGTGGTGGTTGATAGCAGTCTACATCAAATGTTTCGAAGTCAGAGATTTTACACTACACACTATACAACATCCGGTAAAGAACAAGGTATTAGTAACAGATGAACTGTTCCACGGTTCGTTTTAGGACCTCAACGACGTCATACCGGAACAAAGGAACCCGACGCTATTGGACAACTGCACGCTTCACGCGGATACTGACTTCTGTAACATCGAGCTAGTTCTTCTACTAACGAACACACCTGAGTTGCAACCAATGAGCGCTGGATTTATAACAGTGTTTAAAGCAGGATACAATTTTTTCAACATCGCTGCGTTATTGACCTGATTTGTCTAAACACATATATCTTCTGAGGTACATATTGCTTACGGCAGCCAAGATATGAATCTTCCTATCTGTTCCTAAAAAATGATGCCAAAGGTAAACAATTTAGACATAATACAACAGATCACAAATTCGTTGTGGAATATTCCATATATTATCGATATGGCTTGTTTTAGGAAATGTGAACCAGTTACATCACGCTCTTCAGTAGGTTACGAATAGCTGCAGGTATCCGTTTAGAGAGGATGAAGAAAGTGAACGCGCTTTGTGCAAATATGAGATTCTATCAGTAAACCCCGTTAAATAATTAGCCTCATCGTGAACCATACTGCATTACCTCTTAACCTTCTTCTATAATTCACAATGCCCCAGAAGATGCCAATATGTCCCGAGCTAAACAAATGAAGGCATGGATGATTGATTCTACGCAAATTTTTCGATATCCTCTTGACAAAGACGGACAAAAGCCGCTTTTTTCCCTGAGCGCGAAATTTAAGGGGGAGTAGTGTACTGTGAGGTAGGTATTGACAACGGTGTTTGATAGTCGAATTATTGTACAGTATGCGGATTAATACACTGAGCTCCGTTTCGTATCCCTATTCTAGTCAACATAACTCTGCTGGAAACAGACCACGAAACTGTCGGCTATAGACCGTTTTGGATTATCCACCACGATTTACACAATGTCGTTGTCCGAGCTCGGTTTTACGAGCTGAATAGAGGCTATAATTCACAGGTGTGTGATAATCAAGAATACATTGATCGGTACATTAGAACCCGAGTTCACAGTACAGCAGCAGTAGACCGGGAGCTCTGACTCATAAACGCACCCAATGAATTCGATCAAGGATCAAACCGGTAATGAATAATGTGTAACATGACACTGGAGGATTACCAAACAAACCCATGTGTCCACAGCCAATGCGAACATTAAAAAGCCAGATGGGCCCTGTCATGTCCATTTTCGTCAGTATTAAAGCGGTGGGCGAGAACGACAGCACATAGTATCAATTGCTAACGTCTCTAAGTAATCTTATCAGAACTTTCAGGGGGAAATTATTACGAGATATTGGTTGATTTCGGTTCTGCTTTTGTTGGTGCTCTCATGCCGTATCATCTAGGAAGCATGGTTCAGACAGAATATGGTGTTACTCATGAAACTTCCATGAAGATAACAAAGAGAGGTGTTATACTCAGAAAAATTTATTATCCACCATGTAACAAAAAGTACGGTTGTCAAGTAAACGTGAAGGTTAGACTTAAAGGCTGCTTCCGATTCAGTTGTTCGTAACGTTCTCTGAAGCTGTCTCCTTCGCAAGGGAGTACCAGAGAAATACGTGAATCTGTTGAGATCACTATATGCTCACTGTGCAAGCAGGGTGACAGTTTATGGACAACTGTCTCGAGCGTTCATCACTTCTAGTTGTGTTTGTCAGGGGTGTCCGATTTCCCTCTTCCTGTTCAATTTTGTCATGGACGACATTCTGGAGGGTGCGCCTCGGGAATCCGGTGGCCTTGATGGTGAGCTTCTTCCTGGCGCTAGATTGACCGATCTGGAGTACGCGGATGACATTGTCTTACTTAGCCCCTCTGCCGCAACCATGCAGACCATGCTTAACAAGATGAGTGACCAGACTGGTTTGTATGGAATGCGTTTCGCACCTTCAAAGTGCAGAGTGCTGCTTCAAGACTGGAGCATTGCCACTCCTACTTGCTACTCCTACTTGTGGACAGTTTCACATACTTGGGTAGGACTATCTCATCAGCCTGTAATATTGCTGTTGAGATATCAGCGAGGACAGCAAAGGCACGAGTTGCCTTTGTCGTACTACGTAATCTGTGGCGTCGAAAAGACGTCCGGTTGTCACTGATAGGAAGGGTATATAATGCCTGTGTGCGTTCCATTTTGCTCTATGGTTCGGAAACGTGGCCTGTTCACAAGGAAGATATCAACAGGCTTGCTATGTTTGACCATCGTTGTCTCCACCAATTGGCCCACATTAAGTCGGCTGGACGCGTGAGCAATGTGGCCATTCGCTGGCGCGTATTCCGCAACTCTCGGGATGCGCGATCAATTGGTCAACTAATCACGTTGCACAGCTTGCGATGATTGGGTCACGTACTCCGTATGTCATCTGATCGTTTACCGTACCCGGCATTATATAGTGAGACCACCAACAATTGGGTGAAACCGCGTGGTGGTCAAGCAACAACGTGTTCACGAAATATGAAGACCCTGACTGCTCCACTGAGCAAAGTAGGTAAGTGTCGCATGCCTGTATGGTGTTTTCGTGATCACTCGTATCGCTGGTTAGAGACGCTATCTGAGATGGCGATGTGTCGCAGTCAATGGCGTACCTGTATCTATACCACTTCTAGTTCTTCCGCTTAATCTGTTTTTAATGATTTTCAACCTTCTTAGTGACGTTTTCTTTTAGGATATTCCACGTCACTGTTGAGGTGAGCGGCGATCCGAGCCACAGTACCTTTTGGTCAGGCTCATGGCTGCTATGATGATGATGTAGTTGACAATCCTCATTTTGCAACCGACAACCGAATTAACAAAAATGCGGTCTAGACTCACTAGGACAAGTACTCCACATTTTACAGTGTGTGTGAAACCACATGTCGTCCACTGTGGTCGCTGACTGCAGAGAGTAATCTTAAGGTAGATAGGTAATGACGCGCTAACGACCTGATAAACCACTGGCCGTTAAATCAATCAAGGTCCGGGTATGCCACCTGGGACGCTGACGACATTATGACCGTCCATATACTACGTCAGAAATGCGCTCAGGCACGTTAATGGACTGTGTTTAATGATATGCCTGCGACAGTGGAGGGAAAACCTCTTTTTTCATCTTTAGTATTCTTTCTTTCGGATTTTTCTCCTACACCGTGGGGAGCAAAGGCGACCTAGATCGTAACACTCATGGGTATGGCTTAAGGATGGAAATGTATACATTTGGAACTGTTTTCATTCGTACAGTGTCGATGATTTTTCTTCACAATTCAGTGGTGCACGCTGGTGCAGGCTACAACACTGTATGGACTCCAGCCTTAAGAATACAAGGTGCTCGCTGCCATGATGTCTAGTCACACATGAGTTGGACATCGTCACACTGCGCAAACTTGGACAGCGGGAGCAGTAGCTGTGACCAGGAATCGAATAGGTAAGCGTGTTCAGTAATCAGTGCTATTTCCACTGAACTAACCCCACCCGCTCAGGGTTACGCACGACCATGAAGGTGCACACGAAAGAGTGATATGACGTTTATTTCAACTGATGCCCGTAAGTTCAATTTAGTAATACGACAACCGCACGCTCAGATATCATACCGACAAGTTCAAACAAAGACCAAATTGGTCAACGCGGAGGTACACAAGTGTGAGCGAGCACCAGGAAAAACTACAACTATTTTACACTTCTCTGTTCGGCGGTCAAAAATGAGGAAGGTTATGAGGCGAGCAAATGGTCAACGACCACCAAAACTTGAGTCTGTAAAATGACGCTGATCAGCATACCTCGGGACCAATTTTGACGCATCAAGCGAACTCACTGGATAAGTCGAAAGTAAAAAACAACACTGGAATATGAAACTATTTACATTTGGAAGTATCCCGTAAAACAAGTATAAGCAATCTGGTTTGGGCTAAACAGAGAAGGGGTTGTTGACACTTTAAAGGATCAGCCGAACAAATCACCCACTGTGGGCAAGGGATCTAGACCGGCCGTCATGTCTGGAAGCAACTGTAAATCCGGTAGATTTGACACGTGTTTGGATAACTCTTGTCTCAGGGCAACACCGTGTGCATACTTCTCGTTTAAGTCCTGTAGGGAAATCGCACGGGAAAGACGGAGAAAAGAGAAAAACACCATAAACTACGATTAACATGTGGCAAATAATGTGTGAAAACTCCACAAATTGCGTTGTGACATCGTTGTCTAGTGTATATGGG
The DNA here is from genome assembly GCA_013368495.1 of Paragonimus heterotremus. NCBI lineage: Eukaryota > Metazoa > Platyhelminthes > Trematoda > Plagiorchiida > Troglotrematidae > Paragonimus > Paragonimus heterotremus. The sequence goes on from LUCH01000769.1 coordinate 68,445, forward strand.
CGTGTTAAAACTGTTTGAACCGCTTTATTTTTGTTCACGAACGTCGTTACCCATATTATGGATTCATTGTGCAACTGACCGTAGGACAGAAGCTGGCGGCACAGGCCACACAGCAATCGGTAAATATGTGAAAACACCTATAACCATCAACTTGCTTGTTCTTGTTCAGATTGGCCGGATCCGGCCTGATGGTTACATTGCCTTTCAGGCTGATTACTGTGTGATCTGATTGTGATATATATATATATATATATATATATATATATATCACAATCAGTCTTAAACCTAGTCAGACAATATCGTGGTCATCGAATACAACACTTGTGAGAAAAAAAGGAGAGTGAAGTTCTACTAAAAAGCACTGGAGAAAATAAGATTTGTTAAACGAGCTGGTAATCGTTTAGATCAATGCAACACCGATAAGTGTGGCACTCTGCGGCACAGTGATTTAGACGCGTGATCTCAATTAAAGCAACAAATCAATGGGTGGCCCTGGTGCTAATGCTTCATTGCCAAACGATCAGGAAACAGAAACAAGACACGGTCCCGGGTCGCGGCACCAATTCGTAGTGGAATTCCTAACTGCGAGAGCTTGGATGCCCTCTAACAAATGACGACATCTCAACGATAGTAAATAGAAAGGTTAAATCAGTATTTTGGATCTTTATTGTTGAGATTTGGTTCACAAGCTCAACGCAATGGCGCTCGTTTGGACCGTGGCCTGTCCTGTGTCGTTTTTTTTATTTCGATATGAGTCCAACTGCACCATGCGATCCGTGATTCAACACACCGAATCACATCCAGGTGGAGCATTCCAATTGACTGCGTGTGGAGATGGAGACCGCACGCGTGCGTCTGTTTGGACGTGGAAGAGGATTATCAGCCAGAGAACGTGTGGACGCGCATGTGCAGGTTGGGACAGTGAGCATCACTTAGACTAGACGGCTTGACACGTGATGGGCCGTGCGAGAGGGCGAGACGACGGTTGAAATATCAGAGAGAGACGGGACGTAAGTTGAGATCTCCTAGATTCCATCAACCTCTTGTAAATAACGATGTTGCGAATCAAATCCAGACAGCTTTCACTGACATGCTCTCTCACTGGCGGCGGACAACCAGGTCAACATAGAAATAACACTCCTGCTACTGAGCTCGGTTAGCCATCATTTTACTCAACAAAAGCTAGAGGGGCCACAAAAAACCCAAACTGTGAGACGAACACGTCTGATCGTTCCTAATTTATTACAACAATTGCCTCCACTTTATTTAGGTGATCAATATGTCTGCAATCTTTCAAGTGATATCAAGTAACTTTATTTCAAGAAGTGGTCAACGTTCACATCGTCGCTTGAATATCCTGAGATTCAACTCATACGTTTTTGTCTCAATGAATGAAGTCCGATGTGACTGCCAACCTGGTCACACATAGAGAACAGGTGGTCCGATCAAGGTCGGCTGCTCGTTTGTAATATACAACCCAGTGATCGTATAGTCCAGATTTTCCATAACATATACCAACAAACGACCACGTTGATCACACAATTATTACACTGTACGGGCAAGTTAATAGGGCAACGGCAGTTGTTATCTCGAGCACAAGATTAGTCATCAGTAATCTGGAAGTCAGTAATCATTACAAAGCTAACCCATACGAGTACCAACAGATTCAGAACCAGCAACCTTTTAACAGCCGTTGACGTCATCATCATCATCATAGACAGCAATACATCAGTGGTTCACACTGATGCTTAACTGCAACACAACCAGGAAGAAGAAGAAACAAACCCTGTTTAGGAACAGAGAAGAAAAAAGGGAGAGGGGAGGGGACCTAGTCACTAAAAATAGCTACGTCTACATTCAAACATACAACATCAAGGCGCTTACACCTTGCAAACAAACAACCGAGCTGTAAGTGAAAGTAAGACAAGACAGCTTCCTTACGGCTCTCACTGCCCCGCATCATTAAGTGCATTCAGTTCACAGACATCTCGGACAAACAACAACAACATTCACGCCGTTCAGCTCAGTTAGCCGCCATCTCACCTAAAGTTTCAAGCCATCGACTCTGTGAGTTGCGAGGGCTCCAGCCCGGGAGACGAA
>LUCH01000769.1:70644-172255 GCA_013368495.1 Paragonimus heterotremus
AATCGCTGAAATCGCTGAAAACCCGTGTTAGTCAGCATTAACATTTTCACGGATATATGATTCACTTACGTGCACCGTTGAAGAACATCGACTAGCCAGCTTGCTTTCGCATGCTAGACTTAAAAAACGATTCGTTGCTGAGTATATCTTTCCGAAATGGGGTTCATTTGGCGATCATTATTGTTATACTTCTTGCGGACTCAAAAAATGTAATTTGATATACTTTTATCTCATTGCTCGCGTCGTTAGCATAACTTTGGCAACCGGTCCGGTTCTTTTTTCCTGCAGGATCTAGCCTGTATATGCGTCGCTCAGCCTTCGAATATAGTGTTACCGATTTTAACGGAACATCTTATTGTTGAGTCCTTGAACAGAGTCAAAAATCACATCGTGCGACTTCTTCGAAGCAGGAAAAGGAGGGTTTGTGTATATCAGCTTGGGGCTTCATCACGGGGTTGACGAACACACGTTATGAACCAAAGTTAGCTAGCACCACTCAAGTCAATCTCGGTACCTTGTTTGACATTTGCGGACGCCTAGCAGGCACGTTATTTCGCGTCTTCAGATCAGCCGGCTTATTCCTACCAACACCCTCGTTTTCTCACAGTTCAGTCTATAGAAGGACGGCTTCGTTTATGGTGAAATCAACGTATGTTTTTCTCAGCTCAGCTATGGAAACCATGCTCGATTAAGCGCGATGACCACCGATATTCTCGGGCGGTACATATAAGTGACAGTGGTGCAACACGGCAAATTTGGAGATCCATTAACAGAGGTGTTGTAGAAGGGCCAGTGGTTTGATTGCGGAGGGCCACAGCGGTCGGTTCGTTCTCAAATATGAAGAGAAGAAAGTCTTTTTATAATGAAAAACTTATATATGGCGTTATTATTCCGTAGAATGGTTCAAAACCCCTTCAACTAATTTTACATTGCGAACTCCATCACGTGACGTCAATCCATCAACACAATACCCGTCACAGCAATCCAGAATCACTTTGTGGCAACAAAAAGCATCACCGACTGACACATTTGAGAAGTCATCAGTAATGCTAATCTTGCAAGCCTTGTAGGCTTTGTGGGTTAGTCGGTTAGCATGACCCGTGCAGTTATTCCGGTTGCCGACTTTTGCGGACAATCGTCAAAGGTAGCAGGACTTCGCAGGAAAACCATGATCCGCGAATTCCGTGACCATTAGGCTTACTGGATTTGCGACTCCGAGTTTCCCACAGACTTGTATTCATGGCTCTGAAGCCCAACCAATCTGGCCCCTATAAATCACCACGTAGCTTTCCGATTAAACGTTTCTAAGAATAACGTCACTCAGGACATGAACAGGCAAGCAGCTTGGTAAGCCCCTCACTTCTCACAGTGCGCGTCATCAATACGCCAACACCGGCTGACTTTCACCTGGCTACACGCGCGTCGACGTTTGAAGCTCAGTCATGTGAGAATCCCACCCTATCCTAATTCCCGCCAACTGTTTACCCTGGCATATTCTACTTCTCCTGTCCCTCATCGGTAACTGGACCATTACGCAGATGCTCTGGCAACATCGCGTAAAGTCGGTAGTTGTGTCAATAGCTAGTTGCCGGTTATTGCACTTTGAGTGGTGCATGCATCACCTTTCTGGAGCTCGGTTCGTCCCCACTGCGTATGAACCTGTTGACTGCTCGGAAAGCTCTGTTGGGTAGGAATGCCATATCACGTGATTGTAAATCATCTTTGACCTGTTTGGTACCAAATTGTAACTCATTTCCCGGAGATGAACTGTCGATCGAAACCGTTGAGGTTGTCACCTCCTTGGCTTTGATAGCTTTTTAATAGTGCCGTGCTATTATGATCCACTCTTGTTTTGACCATTTGGGATCGTTGATTTATCGCTGCTCGTTGGTCAACGTCTTCGTGAACGATCGTAAAACGCAGCAAAATGCCCTCCGCCTCCTAAATCGTCGGTAAGCAAACCCTAACAGAACATGGTAAACGAAAATTAGTAAGTGGAGAAGGATTGTGTCCGATCGCGTGGGTGCGTTCCAGTCGTCCGTCAGCATGAATCAGGGAAGCCCCAGGCCACTATTCGAGTGTCGGAATCACAGCTCTTCTTGAAATAAGAACGCATGAAAGAATCACTCCCGGGGGCGTCAGATGTCCTGAGTTCGTTCAACGCAGCCTCACTACATATGACGCCGCACTGAACTAGTGCACGTTGCTCTATCAAGAAGCGGATGATCAATTGCACTGGAGATCTCGCTGCGATCTACCTAAGCCGGACGTGTAAGTTAAACCGACTGCTTGTATGTTTTGCGAAGCTCGTCGAAACAGACGTCATCGGTCAATCGGTATCATGCTTGGTTTAATAGAATACATTAAGGAGGCTCTATCAACGTCATTATACCTGCACTAACTTAACGAATCTCACCCGAAGGTGGAACCTGACTTTTGTCAAACGGTCAGGGAGATTAGACGAACGGCATATTGCAACCTCAAAAGTTCCAGCGCAATCAAAAGCTTAGGTTGATTATGCGCTGGGCATGGAGTTGAAGGGTGCGGACGCGTTTCTCGATCACTAGTACGAAATTAACCAGCGGAAGTTTGTCTAAGTCGAATCAACAACAATCATGGACGAATACGGAGTGAGGTCTACTCGGCGCTTTACGCAAACAAGACGCTTGAACTTCATCTTGGCCATGCGACTATTGCGAACCACACTCCTCATGAGTTATGGCGTTCCCTGCACTCTAGAGATGGTGCACTCAAAAACCTCCCACCGAGGCTCCCACTCTACGTGGACGGATCAAGGCCCCACAGCCGCCAATGTGGTCAGAATGACAGGGAGTCTCGGCAGACCTTCAATTCCCACACGATGGAAACCTGGCATGACCCAACTCTACAGGGGTCGGCCTGGCCTAAGGACACCGGTTGGTCGCCTGAAGATGGTCACCATCTCAAACAGGTACTCGAGCGGGAACACTTAGTTAGTGATGTGTGTTTACTAACATTGTCTCTGAGGGTTCGAGTGTAGGAACTGCGACAGCATGCCGACCCAAAGAAGCTTAACGTTATAAGTGTAGTGACAGCATGGCTAGTGGTTGATGTGTCTAGCTGAGAGGCAGACCTTTCTGGTTATTATGCCCGTCGTGGTGATCGGTTGGTTAACAGAGGGAAAGCGCCACATTCTACAATGTTGATGAATTTCTCACAGCCAAAAACAGAAGTCTAGCTTGAAAAGATACGTCACCCATGTTAAAGGAATGTACATTTAAACCGGCGAAACTACCTCCACGTTTGTTATAAAACTCATATCTTGGTTATAATGTCCCAGTCATTTGGCTGCATGGTGTCATCTCTCTATCTACAAGCGCTGTGACAGAACGAATGTCAGTGACCGCATACTGACTGTTCCACTACTGAGCACGGCAAAAGTGATAAACGGCATGGTGAGCAACTTTGTGAGGGCTCACTTGAAAACTAGATCACTCTCGGTATTGGAATAAAGCGGTTTCAAAGAGAATCACTTGTGCACGATGCACCTGCTGGCTGCAGTGGACTCGCGAACGAAAGCTGCGGATTAACGCCTTTCGGAACACACAGTATTTTGGGCTTTCACAAAGGATTTCAATAAAATCGATCACAATACTCTGTTATGTAAGTTGTGCAATCCAGGTTTACGCTTCGGGGTGCGTTGATGACCCAAACACTACCAATAAACTTGCTTTCCCCCACCTGAGGACATCCGTCTCCATCGTTCGTACCCCTTATTTTTTCCCACGAACCTGTCGTCTGTTCCCACTAATTTACCAACTCCGTTTTGTCTTGTTGAAGTTGTATGTCATTGGTCGTTTGCGGCGCCCGCAGCCATTTTTGACCTAGCCTACCAGCGTGACGGTTCGCCTTCGACGCTGCCGGTCCCGTTGGGGATTTATTGATTTCGTTGAATGAGACCACCGTCGTGAACAATTTAGGTTTGCCTATTGTAATTATTGATTCATTTCCTTTTACCCTTTAGATTCTCACTACAAAGTTCTCCAAGTTTCACGACTTTCATAAACAGAGAATATCGCAGACATGTCCAAGTAGGAAGGCTACGGCACATATATTACATTTTTAGGCTATCGTCAATAAAAGAACCCGGCTGTTCGTCAAGTACCACTTCAAAGTCATTATCAATCGTCAAACTGTTCCCCACCATATAACAAACAGAAGAGTTGTATATAGTACAACATACTTGGATTCTTTATCAAACATGGGTGATTCTGGTCTATCCAGAGAATGAAACCGCTAGCACAGTCTTGTTTAACTGGCCCATGAAGAACGTCTCGGAATGCAGTATGCACTCACACCAGTAGATGCATCAACCTGATTCCCTTAAGCTAAATGTGCAAAATGGGTTTACACTGGTAGCTGCTCCAACCCGTTTTCCTGAGCTATGAACAACGCCTTAGGATACCGCGGGCGTTTACACTACGGCTATTTCAACTTGATTCACTTAAGCTATACAGACCGTCTGAGTAGGCAGTCAAACTGGTAGCTGCTTCAACCCGAGTTACGTAAGTTACGAATAACGTCTCAGCATGCAGTATAGGTTCACACCAGTAGCTGCTCCTTCCGTGCCACTTTCGCCGTGAACGACTTGGAGAACAAACACGTGAGAAATGATGAGAAATGTGTATTTGAGGCGTTTGGAGTACGTGGTGATCATAATGTTTGATTCCATTGATTGTCATACTGATCGGGATATTATTCTGCACGGCGATGGGAGCTTGGCGTTCTAAACACCATTTTGTGACTGGCTGGGAGTTATACGTCCCGGTGATCGATGGGCAGCTTGATTTCATCTGTTTCCGTATATTGTTCCGTATGAACGACACACAACCTCAGTCTAGTTGGAAAGAATACGATAGATTGAGTAAAGTTTACTTTTGAAGGGTCTCGGTGATAGAGTGGGACATGATACCTTTCCTTATGCCGTTCCACATACACCGAAGTTGGAAGCAAACATATGATGGCGTCATTTCCAACCATTTCTAACAGCAACCTTTCATCGACCAGTATCTACCTGAAATCATGCAAACAAGAAACGGCGCAAACATCGTGTAGTCAATGAAGCCAGAAACGTTGTCATACATGTTTCACTATCAAATGTGTTAGTGTCCTTGTTGAAAGGCAATGCCAACACTGTATAGTCGTATATTTCCATTTCGACCATATCTTTAGAACGCCGAAAAATGAAGCGCTCTCAGGCTATAGGATGACATAATTCATCTCGAAAATGGCAACAATCGCATTTGTAAGACTTGAAAATGTGAGCCAACGCCAATAACGGGTTAGTTTCACGAGAATGGTGGAAAAATCTTTCATCACAAAACCAGTACTTTTGCAATTTACCCGATGTATTCCAATTTTTTCATTAACACCACTTATTTACAATTGATGCACTATAGATCCTTTGCCTTAAATTTCGATTTTGAAATTTTAAAATATATTTAAAAATCGGGGATTTGCGCCATAAGAACCGTTTTGCCTTTTGGAAGACCTTCAGGGCGAATCCCCTTGAAAGGGATGATTGCAGACGGAAGTCATCGCCTAAAGGATAGAATCAGAAGACGTCGAATGAGTTAGTTCCACGTAGGATGCGGGGCACAAGGAGCCAGATTTTTTGCTGTCGGCGAAACCTTCGGCCAAACATTTTCTGATGGTGGTCCACTCATCCTATAAAAATATGACAGTGTATGTGTAAGTGAAACAACGAGCGTAATCTTCATTCACTTTTAGTTAGGGTCCCAATTAGGAGCGGAAACTCAGTCTAGTGCTTCTTCAAGGAGTTGGCCGACCGGAAGACTTATCTGAATGCAAAGGCTGTGATTAAGTGTGGATGAAGTTCAGTATGACAGAACTCGAATTTCAGAACTCCTTTTGACGACGAAGGTTATGCCCAGTTGGTTTAACGGAGATAGTAAATTCAGCCTAAATGCGAAGTTTCGATCATGGGGTTTATCGGTTCGATCGAACAGAACGATTCTGTACATTATGCTTCAGAATGATTGAGCGAGCCGAGCAAGATTCGATTATTTGTTCATGCTCGTTTTGAGGTCACTGGGGTTGCGGTGAACATGTAGAGTTTTCATTATTTTATACTTCATTTCGCTAACATTTCGTAACTGCTACGTCAGGCCACATTGCACATTTTTGTTTGACCTCAGTAAAAACAACAGAACGCGTTTTGGAATAAATTCTGCAACACCTGTTTGTCGGTTCTTCCTACAATGCCAGTGGTTGCCATCCAGTTCAAAACATCCTAGTTGTTGGATTAACTTTCATCTCTGTTACTTCGCACCCTAAGATACGCTTGGAACAATCCGACTACTTTCCAGCTTCATTTAAAGCCGCACGAAGATTGTCTGCTGAGTCCAGTCCTTTGATTCACTCTTTATTTTGTTTCGGGAGTTATTGTAGTTCACACATCTGTTCACTACAATCATGCTAAACTCACAGGCATGAAGGTCGGCGTGGATATTCTGATCCCAACAAGGATCAGGAGGGTAAGTGGTTCAAATATGAGCGAAACCTAAATCTAACATATCCTCATGAAGTGAACTTGCCGGAAGGTTCATCTAAAAGCGAGAACCGTGAGTGAGTAAGGGTGCTGTTCAGTTTGAAACAACTGAGATCTCCAATTTTCTCTTGCGAAGATAGGACCGGGAGATGTACCAGCGGAGCTTTGGCAATTAGACACGTTGATATCTTTGTGAAGTGAAAAACAGGGGCAATATGGTCAACAATTATAACTTCACGTTTATCTACAGGGTCGCTTGTAACCAACCATTCCCGCGGAGCGCAACACGTGTTCCGCCATGAACATTTTGGTGAAAGAATCTTCGTAACGCAATAACAATGGCGAAGACCGACTTTATGGTGTCCACAATTCACAGTTAAATTTTGTAATTCATTTCTGTATGTTGTCGCATATGCTACTTTTTAAAACTTCGTCTTTGAACTTGTTTGTGAGCATCATCGTTATTTTTTAATTTAATTGGCAACAAGAATAAACGGGAGTTACCGCGTACCGTCTCTGTCTCCGTTTTGTGTGGATTTTCGGGATTATGAAGCAATTGCACCTTGAATTATTTTAGCTCCGCGTACCTGCTGATGTATCGACGTTCGTCATCCCACGCCGCTTGTGAACTTATCCATCGGTCGTCTTTCGAACCTACTCTGTTCTGACGTCCCTCTCTCGTTTGGTGGCCTATCAAACTCAACGGAACTCGACTTGTCAGTGAGCCGTTCCATTTTTACTGATGCTCCGTCCGCTTTATTTGTGCGCTCAATTTTTACAACTGTCCGTTACCCTTACGGCTCTTCTTTGTTGTTACCATATTTTGGTCATTTTATCACTTGACAGACTAGGCTACTAAAACTTCTTGGCTTTAATGTAAGAAGCTCAACTTCATCTTTGTAAAATTGGAACTTCAAGTGATTTTGAGACACAACCGAATTTCCCGGTTTTAACACAACAATTATAGTTGGTGTATCTCGTTTTTAAATATACACTGTTATTTTACATGACAATTCAAAAAAGTATTTCGCGCTGCAACAGACAGGTTCAACTTGTTTCAAACTGGAAGCATAACATTTATGAGTCATAAAGTTGTTTGAAATGTTATGTACATACTAGCGTCACTGTGATTTCGGTTTTATTTGATAAATTGCTGCAAAATTTCTTTGTCTCTTTCATTATTGGCACCTTTTTAAATGTTGGATGAGTACTCGCTCGCATTTCTGGTCGTCCGTTATCTTGAAACTACAGATCAACTGGAAGTTGTCCGATCTGATTTGTATAAAGCATTTCGAATCAAAGTATGTGAGTTTTGGTTCCGGTGAACGGACTCTGCAGAATCGCACAGTCTGCATCGTTCACATTCGACTTTCAATCCACCAACTTGTCGATATGAACGGTAAGATGAAAAGAAAATATACAGTTTTAACAGGTGAAATCGGTGTACTGGCAATCAGATGTATTGGAAAAATTGCTAACATTCTACAGGAGGTAATATTTATTTTATAACGTTTTGTATGCATGCTTATTCATGTTACTATATACAACTTCGTTCATAAATGGTAAACCAGCACAAATTGTCTGTTCATTATCACAATATTGAGTTGCCGCGGATGTGCAATTAGTCGGGGTGAGTGGGTTGCACATGCATGTGCAGCTAACAAGCAGCTAACATGTTAGTTGCCGTACTACACTCTTCAGGTGATGACTAGTTAGCTTGGGATGAATGCTCCCGCATCTTTCGGAAGTTGGTTTCGCCTGAAAATATGTCGAGCCGACAGCAAAGGACGGATTGCCGTGACGTCGCATATTAAGCGAAAACTGACTGTGGCATGGTCGCTTGCACCTAGTGGCGTACCAACTTCGACCATATCCACCATATGGGGCTCGGCAGTTAAAACTATGTCTAGTCGGGATGGCCTGTGACCTTCTCTCCACCTTGTGGGTTGATCGACATGCTCGATGAGTCCTACCTCCTGCACGACGTTGTAGAATTCAGTGGTCGCAGTACCAGACGTTAGCACGCTGAAGAGACCTGCATGCGGGAGGTTGAAGTCCCCTAGGACGATGGTGCGATGTCCGGGGATTGCGGTGACCCGTCTAATGGCACTGTGCATTCTTTAATCCCATTCCGGGAGTGCGGATGGGGCACGATAAATGACGCCGACAATGACTTGTGATAAGTGGGATGCCCTGGCACTTATCCACAGAGACTCCTCAAGTGAAAGCAGGGTTGGGTCTCTGTTTATGACTGCGCGTAATTCAGCACCGACGTAGATTGCTAAGCCCCCACCTCTGTTGGCTAGCCGATCCTTGCGAAAGATGGTGTAACCAGGAATTTCTATCTTATGATCGGATATGTCCGGCGTTAGCCACGTCTCCGCTACACCTACGACCCTAGGCTTCTTTAAGTCGACAGGTTGTCGCGGTTCCTCCACTTTGTTTTTTAGAAAAAAAACGTTAATGAACTGTTAGTGCACCCATCTCTTGACCGTCTCAGGGCGCCGCCGTCGTGAAAACGAAGAAGAAAACCACTCGACTCAATCTTAACTAGCGGAACTGTATCAAAACGATTGAGACTTTTTTTATACCGCTAGGTACGTGTGCGGTCCTAACTCTTTTTTTTCCGGTAACTGTTCACTTCGATGTCTTGGGATTGTATGAACATTACGTGTCTTATAAATACCCTGTACTTGCCGCCTTGGTCGCACACGTTTTGGGGGCGGAACAACGCTCTATCTTGGAACGCATCTTTTTGGCTTGTTTCGGGAGCAAATACGTGACAATCACGATACTATTCGCGACCGAGATTTTTGACACTAATATTACGGGGACGAAAATTCGAATTTTGCCAAACAAAATAACAATAGCTAGAACGAACCAGCGTACGGTTTAGAAGGGTTTACGACAATTTAGCGACGGAATAATTTACAACATAAACATGCACCACCAGCTAGATGCGTGTACCTGCGTACCGTTATCTGGGATGGTGTCTGTCTTCAGACGTGTAACGGGTACAACCTGAACTAGGTCGACCCTTTTGAGGTCGGCTGTACCAGGTTTTTTTGGTTGTGAGGGAGGTGTTGGGCTACTGATGACTCCCGGAATCTTGGTCATCTTTATCACACTTGCCGCAATGGGAGGTATACCAATAAAAGGTATCCCACGCTCATATCTTGGTTTATCTGCGTGGAGTCGGATCTCAAGTAGGAAGCTGTTTTTTAGCGTGTACCATTTCTGAAGCACAGTGGACAACATATCTTTCATGAAGAGAATGATTCGTAATAGTCTGTTCGTAGTCCTGTTTATATTGACTCGGCTCGCTTCACATAACTTGAGGCTTGTAGCTGATTCACGACTTTTATTTATTGATGAGATGTAAAAGTTTCTCACTGACTGAGCCATCTCATTGAGAATCGTTTCATCACATCCACAAAGGTTGCTTTTGTTAGCTTACTACCACATGTTCATTTTTTGCTGCACACCGGGATGACCAATCAAGAACGACTCAACTGGTAAACAAGAGACATTACCGATGCACCGAGTCAACTTATTCACGGGCAAACAATAAAATGAAACGGTTGGGCAACGAGACAGAAAGCTAATGCGCGTCGTGAGTTGTACGTTATGGTTCCTGAGTTACCAGTCCGTAACTTTCCTTGATCAATCGAACGATTAAACGGTTGCAGAGTTTCACAACACAAACGATAGAAATTACAGTCATCGCTCGAACTTAGTGGACACTAGGTGGATTTGGCCGCTAAATGTGAGTCAATTGAAAGCCGTATCGCTGGTGCCAGCACCACTTGCGCTGATAGTACATCTCAGCTACTGACGGCCAATGCAGTTGGTCGATGTATACAAGGTTATCCTGGTTACTGTCTGGAAATTGTGACAGGGTATGCTCAGAATTTTCATTCCTTTCGGAGAGGAAGTTCTACTTCGAATGCCTCCCCAAAGCCACCATGTAAAATGTGGCACACAATAATGAAATCATCATGGATTTTCGATAATTTTGGGGACACATGTTTATTTGGTCTGGTCGATGTTTATTGGATGGGCTCCCCACTGCAGAATCTTTACGAGGGGTTCATATCTGTACAGTTTCAAGTTGATATATCTCGCGTTGTTTGCAGGAGAACACTTTTGCATAACCGAACTTGGTCAAACATCAGACAGAAAGGGACAACAAGAAGGGCCCCATTGACACCTTTGCAGACGATCAACGGATGGTTCCAAACATTCTGTTGGCTTTGACTTGTGCTTGCTTGTGTTCCGTCACTCTGTAGTTCAACTTTGTCGGTTACCAAAGCTCTGAGGGTTTTTGTTGTTACATCGTATTTACGAACGTCCACCGACATGATATTCCTCAACAGCTCCGACTTGTTCTAAGTGTACGAAAATACATTTTTGGGAATTTGTGTGGAGATTCTACTGAACCTTTCATTTATCTACCATGTCTAGGTTCTTTTGAAATATTTCACCGCCTTCATCTGAAGCGATCGTCTCTATTTTTGAGGCATAAACAAAGACGATGTCAAATGACTGTGGTTGGTCCAGTAGGTTGTTAAATAAAGGCAACAGTAGCCAAAGCACTGATGAATGTGGGAAAACATTTAAGGCAAGCAGCCAGCCCAGTAGATTTTGACTGCTCGTAACTGCGAATATACTGCCATGGAAGAAGTCTACCACTTAATTAGTTATAGAAAACTTGATAGAGCACGCTGCTAACATAATAAACAAGTTATGGTTCTGAGCCCTCCAAAAACTTTTGCTAAAGTCAAGAAACACTACGTCCGCAGTTTTGATTTACCGATCACTTCCATCCATTGCTCTTTGTCACGCAGGTGCTTTGCTGAACATAACTGCACCCTTGAATATATGTCATCTTCCGTTGGTAACATAAAGCGATTCAAGTGTTCCTGAAGAGGACAAGGCACCAGATGCTCCACTACTTTACCAAGCACATAACTTGGGGTCATTTGTCGAAAGTCAACAGTTTCTTCCTGTTTGTCTACAATGTATATTGACACAATCGCTGCTTGTTTCCATTCTTTTGACAATACGTCTTCCGTGGATTACTGAAACGAGTCCATCATCGGTACGATCAATCCCATCGACCACTAAGGTAGTAACAAAAGATGGGTTTTGTTCAGGTTAAAGGGTTAATTAGTGATGACCAATCTTACCTTGCTTATCGTTGCTGTAACAGTGAACGTATTTTCGGTAAAGCATAGTCAAGGTTATTTAGGTGGGTTAACTTGCTCATTCTCCTGGCACAAGACGAAGATTTAACAGAACTCTCAAAAGTTCATTTTACGCTGATTCGTCAAACTTGGTATTTTTTTATTGAGTAAAGCACATCGTGCGGGACACGCTTAGTGCCCTTTCGGTGTTGCAGTCCATACCAAGGTCAGTTTTTCTTAATACAACCGGTGTTATTTAAGTTTTATAAGATTCCATTTCTCTTCTACTTTTCGATATTTCAGGCTTCCCCTACTACCATCTCCATGTATTTGTGTGACAGCGACCACTCCCCACTCGGTTTATAAGTTTCCACCACTCAGTAAACACACTGGCCAGTTACGTGGCTAAGAAATCGAGTGATCTCAGGATTGCCGAACAAATATCGTCTGGACCTGTTTTCTTCATGACCTGCAGTTTGATCAACTGCCACCGCACCTCTCTATCAGTAACTACCGTTTATCCCGCTATTGATAAATCAGAAAATGTGAAGGTGTAGTGATCTTCCTTCTCCTCTTGTATACATATAAGAAAGTTGAAGCATCGCCCAAGGCCTCTCCTCATAACTGAACTCGTTCTTCCTTGCTGATTAATGATACATTTAACAGCCACCCGGATGAAGGCCATGGACCAAACATACTTAAACTAAACCTTTGGGTTTCACTTGATTCATTTAGCCAGGTTCTCCCTTGTATATTAGTCAGCACTCTAGTAGGACTTAACTGGCTCTATGCTGCATTCTTCTGCACTCCAGATAATGTCTATGACAACTAGTGCTATTTAACCTCCTTCAGACTCGGTGCTCCACATGCTGTGCTTCCGCCACGGTAATTAACCGCGACGATTAGTTTTCTGGGATGGAGCAACTCTAACAAAATCCAATGAATTGGGTTTTCGCTTGGTTCAAATTCTTTATGTGACGTCTTCCTCTTCATGTTCGGATTAGTCTTTTAATCCCGCCGTACGTTCTTCCGTAGCCACAACTCCACTTGACTCGGGGATTAACGCCAACATTCATAAATACTAGTCTAATGACCCTATGATCACTTCGACTAGTAGGTGTTAAACCTCGGGACTATCCACTTTATTTGGATTCCTTGGTATTACAAAGTCCAGCTGAGCAGTCGTTTTCCCGGCGTTTATCAAATATATTGATTTACATGACTAACTGAGGTCTTGGTGGGTAGGAACTTAAGAAAAGATTTACCAACTGAGCCCTTGGGCATTTCTTTGTCCACTTCACATCTGGAGTGTTAAAATCATTGAGACGATTGTGTGCGTTTAGCCTGCCTGGACATTTGGCGCTATCAAAATCTCCTCATTCTCGAACTCCGTCACCATTATGCTCCTATAAATTTATGCCACGTCACTGTTATATTCAACGCTTTCACGGTACAAACGACCACTTGCATAGTGGATCTAATAATTGTCCTACCAGACTGCTGTTCGTGTTCTTAACAGCTACGTGTTCCGGAATGTTTACGGCTGGTAAAAATATTTACCAAGTGGTATCGCATAGCGCGCTCCCGTCGGCGGTTAGTCTTTGTCAAGGGCTTTAGCATCCCACAAGTCATTGCATTTTCGGACACTTACAAATGGCTATCTCCCTAGCCTTTTCAAAGTCTGTGATTGTTTTGTCTGTAAAACTTATGCCCTCCTATAATACTTGGAGGATCTTTGTCCACTCATCAGCTTTCTTGCAGACCTGCTGGAGCTTCCAGTGTGCCCAGTTTTTTTCATCAAAGGCTATTGTGGTATGGTAGGCTTGAATCGTTTTTCTCTTTATTTTGGTACTGCCCTGTTTCTATCCATTTGCCTGATCAGTTTCTACCATGGGTTATCCGCGATCTTTCCAGTTTAACTGCTTTTCTATTCAACATTATGTTACGAAGTGCTACTTAGACGTAGCGTATGTTTTTCTTTAGGGCCTTTGGTTCGGACATGTTAGGCGTTGTTGGACGATTCTTGACTTCCACTGGCTGGGTTTAAACAACTCTGTTGGGCTTATGGGAATAAAGCAAGTCATCTAGTCTCATAAGCTCACAAATATTAAGCAGGCGTACAAGTGTACAAGTTCACTCGCAGTTGCAGTGAGGTTTGCACAGACAGAACAGATCAAGAACTATCACAGTGGATGACCGAACACATTCCAAAATCTTTGAAGCAACTGATGATGCACTAGCCCCAACTGGATGAACTGGCTGTTTGAAACCTAACGTCATCGATGAAGCAACCCACACAGTTTCCATTCTAAGATCGTGACCAAATTGTTTCGGCGGTGCGTGTAGTTACATTAAAAATTCCGCATCATCTCTGAAGATCTTAATAGGTTTCCAAAGTTTGCAAGAGACCTCTTCTCACCCTTTTTCCGACATGTGAAACAGGATCAATTTTTAACAGTTTTCTTCTGATTATTTTTAGCAGCATGCTGAAACATCTTCGAGATTTTCGGAACGCTCCACTTTTCTCTACCATATATCGATTCCAGGTCACTATACGCTATTCCAGACGTACCACCGTATACGCTTTATACAGCGACAAACATCTACGACACACATAACGCCTTTTGTCCTCTCACTACTACCTCGAGTTACTGCTCGGAATCTTGAAACTTCTCTACTATGGATACTCCTAGATACTTAGCTATATTCACTCTTTCCAATTCATTCTCCTGTCCTTGCTTCCTAGGCGGCCTGGATAATCCCACCTGATTTCCAACAATCAGCAGACTTTTTGTGTCTACGTCCAATGGTAGTTATCGTCCACCTGGTCAGTACTGAATGGTATCCAGCTCTCCTGTATGCAGGTGCAATAATAACGTGCTACAAAATACACCTCATCAGCAAAGATGTAGTGAGGATTCTTCAGGTTTCTGGTTAGATCATTGGTGAACATTAAGAGCAACAATGATACCAACGTTGAGCCCTGAGAGACTCCATATACCATTGCACTCCCGTTGGACTTATCCATGAAGTCTGTACCAATAAGGTTCGATTTTGCAGAAAGTCCTTCAACCGTGTTGGTAGTATTGAAGGAAGACAAGAAATTCCACGTTTGTGGTGGAGACATTGGTTGTTCACAAAGTCAAAGGGTTTCTTGTGATCCAAGTAGTAGACCTTGACCTCTCCACCCTTATCACAATTTCTTTGGGTGTCACCTTGGGAGCAAGTCCGATTTGTGAGACAGGACTCATCTCGAACTTATCTATGCTGATATACTAAAGGTAGACTGTTTTCAGCAAGATCGTTCACACTTCTTCACTTAATAATCTATCCTAGATGTTTCGGTATAACTGGTGCCACACTGATCGATGGTTTCCCAGTTAACGCTTCTTTCCCATCCTTGCAGATGGTTGAAACCTCGACTTTCTTACAGTTATCTGGGATGGTGACCTTTTGAGGGTAAAGATTTAGGAGCTGGGTTGGAACATCCTGCAAAACATTGCTTGTGGGTCTCAGTATCCTTTCACAAATACCATCTGGCCCCATCGCTTTACTGGCATCTAGCCTACCCAACCCGCCCTTTACTTTTACCGTACTGATTCAAATTCTTTTGTCACACGCTCTCTTGTAGTCGTTGTCTTGAACCCTGCTGTAATATCTCCAGAGTTCGGGATGTGTGCCGCTTCAAAAATTTACGGAAAACCTTTACTTTTTAATGGTGATTCAGCAATATTTTCCGCGGTATCTGCAGTGCATCCAAGTCCTCACCTTATGGTCACTCTGACATGAATATGTTAAATTCACCAGACGTTAATGAGTAGACACACGTGTCCACTTGACTGGGTCCCCTTTAGCACGTTCAGTTTTCACCTTCGCTTCCGCCACTTTACTCATGGAGCCAACCAGATGTGGACATCAAGTGACATGCACAAAGATTCAGCTGACGGCTAATGTCCTAAAAAATGAATGTGGTGGCAGTTAAACAAATTTGCTGACCAGGTACAACAAAGGACAATGACTTGGTATTCCTAGTTATGTTTGGCGGTTAATTGGTAGCAACAGTGACTGTGTGCAACGCTCGTGACCGTCAAACAAGACATTTTCCTGTAGTTACTCCTCGTCATCAGGACAAGTCTTCTGCATCTTTCAGTGGACACATATTTTTCAGATTCTTTTGCCGTTTCTGCAAAAGCTTGTTTCTACGACTCTTGCTGTAAGTTTTGTCAATTATTTAGCAGCGCCCAACGTCTAACAGGTTAAGTTAACGGTTTTATTGTGTAACTTAGTTTATTTTATAGGACATACCGGATGGAAATCTAAAGCCTTAAATCCGTTGTCTATCATTGTAAAAATTCGGACTAGCAGGCCACTTAATCACCATCCCCAACAGCTTGTTCAATCTCGGGGCTCGTTCTTCACGTGCTAGCCCATATTTCCCTTACGTCCTCTTATACACATACAAAAGAAGAGGTGGCTAAACGTGCATATGCGAGAACTGACCGAATCCATTATGTACACTATCTGAAATCAGACGGATTGTTAAATTAACCGTTATACCCACATTAGTTTAATAAATTGTTCACAACCGTGCAGTTTCTATTTAACATCCAAATGAGTTTGATACACTTTATGAATTAACCGTTATCGTGGTGTTTTTGAACGAAAACTCGGTTATCATCTGTCGGTCATACTTTCCACAGATAACATATTGTCTGGGCATTTTGAGTGACATACTGACGTTGAACGATGACATGAACAGTATTGTCATTGAAACAATCATTGAAGATGTGCCAATTGTGTCTATACAGTACGTCCTCTAAACCAAGTCATTTGATTTGGCCTCAGTGGTTCAACGTTTGAGAACATGGGTCCGAAATTCACTGCAGGACGCGTGACAGTCTGTTCTGGGACTGTTCTTGCTGTTTCGGATGTACACTGTTTGACGGAAACTGCCTCATACTCTTGTCCCGATGTTGCATGCGTGGGTTCTACTGAATACAGAATAACAAAACCTACACTCTCTGGAACGAAGAAGCTCGAAGTGTACGTCGTATGTTAAATGACTCACGGTCGATTATCTCATTTTAAGAGCAACCTGTGCCTATTGCAGTACACAACTAACTGAAGAATTGCACAAAAGAAGCTCGTCAGGTAAATACGTTTAAATTATGCGTTCTTTTTACATTACATTTTTGTAAATGGTCTTAGCTGTATAACAATGACAAAGGATCATTCAACCTTTCGTTTCAGAAACTGTCTACTTTTTCCTTCTTCCTCAACAAATACGAGGTTCGGGAAAACCAGCTGGTGTTCGGGGAACCTTGCATACAATAGATCGAGCAGTGTTATGCGCAATTTCCGGTACGTGTTTTGAAGATTCCTAATTAGGCTTCCGCCAGAATGCCGTCGGGTGATATGAGCAGTTTAATAGAAAGAAATCAAATATGTTCAAGGTCGCATCCTAGGAATAATTTCCACTTTTACTCTTTTTCGATCTTACTCATCATAGTTCCCACGGTGTTTTGGGCATTACTGCAACACTTTAAAAAAAAATACCATGTCTTAGAAAGTCTACACTATCATTAGTATCGCCCTCTTACATCTTTCGTGTGCGCGTGGCTGTGCAATGCTCGATATGGCGTTGAGAAAGTGAAAGATACTGTTTACCAGGATTAGATTTAACCGAGAAAACGGACTTATGAACCTGAAATCGCTGACGGACCAATGGTACTGTAATGCAATGAGATGAAGAAGGAGACTGTTGGGCGATGCAGCACTGGGTCCGAGTCACTCTGTAAAAACAGTTGCCAGCTGTTCTGAAAGTTTCTTGAGTAAAAGGCAGCAGTTATCTGCCCTAAGAACAGTGATCATGGAAGAGGTGGTCAGTGATGTAGTTCGTTCATCTTAAAGCAGTTGGGTTGAGTCAATACAATCTGACTAAAGCATGGAGACATACTGGTGAACGCGCAGTTTGCACAAGCAAATGAATCTGTTCGCGCCAGTGTGCACCAAAGCGATTATCGTTGATTTTAAGTTTTCATGATTGCCCCCTCGAAGTCATCACACGTACTAAGCAAATTCAAACTTTCGGAGTTCAGCGTGATCCACCATTATTTGTCAACTACTGGGTCGCTGAACACGCAAATAAGCTGACAATGGAAGTTGATGCCAGCGGAATTATGTAACCCATAACATGTGCTCCAATGCTGGTTGGACTAAGGAAAAAATGCAACCACGTCATCATGATTCATCATAGCAACATGCAAAGAACTTTAGCAACTTGACCAGAACCCAGTACGGCGTGGTACAGGTGTTTCCTCCTCTTTTTCTCTATTGATGCTAAGGTGTCATTGTTCCTCGAATGCTCGCACATGCATAATTCCGTTTGTGTAATTAAAGCCTTCATGTTGGTAAATGGCATGTACGAATTCATCGCTGCCGCCTTGTAGCACTTGCTCCGGAGCTCGGATTTGGGCCGGGCACTATAGCGGCTCGGATTGGTAAGAAAACGTGATTAGCATCAATTCACTGGTTGCCTGTTGAGACCACCTTGTTCCAAGCTTTATATCACCCTACAGCAATAAGGGTTATCCCATTGTAATTGAGTGCACACAGTCTAACTTTGGACTGGTCAGAATTAGATACATTCTGGAGGTTTTGAGGGAAAATGATCGTGGTCAATCACGATTTTATTTAGGCTCACCAACATCGCGACTGGGCAGTCGACAAGAAACTGTAATTTGAGGAGAAGCTGCAGATCTTGAAAGATCTTCATAATTGTCAGAACAACTTGCTACATAACGTTCCACAGCTGGATCGGAGGATGCATGCTGTGGAGCGATTCACAGTGTCGTAAAAAACAAAGTTGTTTTCAAGGAACAGATGGAAAATGGATTGTTTCGAAATAAGCTATATTTACAAGTTCGACGTAATCAGCGAAGCCATATTTTAGTGAGTTATTCAAATGCGTAAAAGACGTGGTGGACTACGTCGTTGTGAGGGTCATTCGTGTGAAAACAACGGGTTTTGCCATCATTTTTAAAACGAGTTTTACATTTAGTGAGTCGAATGTGCATCAGTTAGGCGTGATCATCCATATCGACTTTCCGAAGATCTGTGATTAGAGCAGAAATGTATCGCAGGGTGTGATTGACAGTTTGCTTTAACCCACTCCAAACCCGATAGATCGCACCACTGAAATTAGCCGTCTAACGATGAAAATAATTAATCTCAATAGTGAGAAAATTAGAAGGTGTATGACTCATGATTTCTCCTTCAAGGTGCTATTTCTTAACTGTCTTTGTATCAGTGTGCCAACGCCGTCTTTTTAATGTACCATCTGTAACAATGCATGCAAGTTTAGCACCAGGCACTTTTCAAAAGCTTGGTAATCAGTCGTTGTGGAGAGTCATCCTCTACCCAAAAGATTCCTCTACACATCCCGACTGTATTGGAGAATGTGTTTCAAGCAGCCGTATATGTGTATGAGAATGGAAGTAAAAACATGAGTCGAACGTAGGTGAGAAACAGAGCTTTACGTGAATGAAGTGTACGAATTATAATTGGATGTCCGCATCAAGTTATCAAGGTTATTGTAGACACGCAGGGTTTGCCTAATCGTCTACCTATCAAGACCGCCGCAATGTCAACTGGCCCTTTTTTGGATGCATTCGGATAGCAAGATCTGTTCAACTGATAACATCTCGGCAAACTACAAAGTGAGTCCTTTATTATATCTGCATAACGTCAGTACTCCTAATGGCGTCAGGGTGATTAAGACGTATTAATTCTTATGGCATTCTTATGGTTGTTCTAGTCATCATAAGCTGTTGAATGGTCCCTACTGATTATTCTAATTCTTTAGCAGGTTGCATAGAGAATAGCCTCATATCACGGTCAGCTGTCAAATAAGATTTCAGAGTTAGAGTTTTGGTTCGGCTTGAAACGTTTCGAATTAATGTGATGATAAAAATGTGGATGGTAAGCGAGTAAACATATCAATTGGCTGCACCTACAGTGACCTCAGAAATTACTCAGTGCGCTAGCACATCCCAAAACGATTTATATGAAAATGCCTCACTCATCCTAATGTGAACGTACAAAATGTGATATACCTCCTTTTTACCGGATCACATACGTGGATGGACAGATATCTGAGGTCAGCGCTTCAAGAGATTGAAGACCAAGTAGGTTATGAATATCCCTCTTCTATTTCATAGGGCGAAGCGAAGTTGAGATTTTGACACATCTTGTTTGAATTCGGAATGTGGTGTTGGTTACTAGAACAACTGAGGACCAGCAACCAGCAAAATTCATCTTTCGTTGGCTAGCAACACTGAGGTGAGGCAAGCAATTCATCGCAACTACCATTCAGTTCAGCATAAGAAGTGAATGCAGTGAACAATCTTAACTCATTTTATCCACCTTCATACGCAAAAAAAGACCAAATATCGCGAACAATACAATCGTTTAGTATGTTAAACACGACATTGATAAACCATAACGGAGAAGTGTTAAAATAAGTTTTCATTCATTTTCTGGCAAAAAAAACTATAAGGCCGAAGAGCTTTAGACTAACTAATCAATCAGGCGGCGGAACCTCGGCAAATAAATGTCCCATAAAGTTGCTCATCAAGATTAATCACTTTTGGTTTTTGTTAGGTGCCCTTATATAATTCTTAATCATCAATATCATGTGGTTTCCGCTATTCAGCAATTCGTGTTAACTAATTTTGCTGAGAGCGTATATAGTCTGTTGCAAGATAACTTACGTACTCTCAGAATACTGCGAATAAAATATCACAAAAGAACAATATGATCGTTTTTGTGCACTTTGTTTGGTGCGGTTTTTTTAAATGTCGGAACGAACGACTATGCGAGTAGTCCTCCTAAATAATAAGGTTAACATAATATTGTTTTTGTACGATAGTTTGCCTCCACACTGAAGGACAGTCAGAACCGTCACTTCAGAACGTTGTGCGCTATACTTCTTTGATGTAGGCAGTGTCCTGCAAATCCAGCGAACGTCACTTGAATTTCAAAGTTATTATGCTCATAAGTTTAATTGTAGTTCTCAACACATTAAACATCAACATGTAACAGATTTTCACATACGGTATTTTTCCAGTTTCTCAAGGGGTGTTAAATATGACACTTTCTAGTGTATTTACACATTACTTTTAAATGAATGCTCTCGCCATATCCTTAAAATGTGACCGACTTTAGAATGTGGCACTTTTTCAGTTGTCCACGAGATGCAATTTTTTTTTTACATAATCGAGTGTCCATGGTTTCACTTTTTTTCTTTCCTAGCATGTTAAAAACCTTCTGTTCATTCTGAACCTGCACCCGTATCTGAACCATTTCAGTCAGTATTGAATCCACGTCTTGAACTATATGGTGTGCAGGTATTATAGGCTTTTACAATGGTACCACGCTGATATCCGTCATGTATAGTTGACACATATAGATTTATATATACACATGTGTCAGACTGTAAGTTGGACTTTCGCAAGTACAGCTTCACACAGTGCTTTCCAGAACTTTTCCTATCATCTGGATGTTAACCAAGAGAAAACCATTGTTTCCTGACTGACCATACGAACATCTCTCTGTAGATCATCGAATGAACAGCGTGAAATGCAACACCAAACAGTAAAAAGTGTCATGTACGGCTGAAGTATTCAGTGAGACACAAACACAAAATGTAGTCTAGTCGTTTAGTCTACTATGCTACGTCTGTTAATACGAATGGAGGGTCCTTCTAAATACTTATCAACCGTCTTTGTTTTAGGAGATTTCCTTTTGGTTCAAAAACGATCCGTGTTACGCATGATCACAGTTGGTTCTCGTTAACCGTGCCGACATTATTTGCGCGAAATTACCTTAAAAATTTGATTTTCAATGGTATATTATGGTTCCATTTCCTTCATGGTTATTCACTCAAGCTAGTCAGTCTCCTGCTTTTTTTGGTGTTATAAGGAAACTCATCAGTGTTGGATTTACAGTTTCTTTGAATAGGCGGTACTCTAAACGCCCAACTGCTAACAAAGCAGTATAGTCACCCGACTTTTAAGAAGTATTCTATCTAGTAGTAAATCCACAAAAACTTTTCAGTAGCAAATGTTATCAGAATGCTGTGATTTGAATAGCCGTTTTCTAGAAAATAAATGATACAAAAAGCATTAAACATAATCGCACTAAAAGTATACGTTCACTCCAGGTTAGGTGTTTCGTTTAGGATGATTCACTGAGCGAACCTTAGATGGACACGTAAACATTAGGCACGGGTATACGTTGTTGTTTGAGGGGGAGCATTACCAGTGGTAATGGCGTGAGCTAGTTGTTATGTAACTAATCTCTGATTTTTTCATATACACTGTCTATGTTACGTCATAAAGCTATCAAGTTAATGAGTTGGAAAGTAAGATTCATTTAGAAGAAAACAGTCAGTGCGACTAACTACCCAACGAAGGAGTAACCGTATCCTAGTGATGTACGACTTTATATTTTTATAAATTTATGGTCACTCGCCGAGGCGGAGAAATAAAAAGCAACAAAAAGCGTACCGAGGCCAGAATATAGAAAGCGACATCCTGTTTACTATCTAATCTAATCGGTTCACTCAAGCTGAAGTGGGAAAACGCCTTCATAATGCCTGTGAACCTCTGTTGCGTGTTGACTGACGCACTTTTCCCCTCTGAAAGTCATAATAGCAGTAACATCAGGCCGATCCACATTAGTTCGCCCTTAGCGCTTAAGCAGCCGAAATGTCATTGATGAATCCAAGTGATGAGTTTTAACCTATTATAGGCGGTGTGGCGTCTACCGCCGATTCACTTAAACGGTTCTGTTCGTTTTCTTGCAGATTAAATATAACGTTTGTGAGGACTTCGAAATAGCAAACAGAGCGGATATGAGAAAACATATTGTGCGTTGTGCTGATGCTCATTATTAAGTAATTCCTTGGTTAAGACACAACGAGTTAAAACCACAACTCTTTTGGTTTTAACTCGTGACTTAACCAAGGAATTACTTAGTAACGTTTGTTTTTCATTCGTTACGCAGTTTTTCTGAGTACGTTTAGGTAAAGAGCTGACCCAAACTCTTGGTTACATTGGAAGCTAACTTAACCGTTCATCGTTTGCACGGTTTTGATGTGACTGTTTGTTTCGCTGTCGGTTTGTTTGTACAATCAGTGTCCTAAGCGTTTAACTTGTAAGCAGTTTTGTACAATACCTTATTTGATCTTATAATTCTTTTCACTAACCAATTTTCCACTTACACTGTGATCTTTATAGGCAAACTAAGCAGAAAACTGCACTTGGGGACGCAAGTTCATCTGATTGGAATACCCGAGCTAATTTTAGTAGATGATTCTTTTCAGTGGCTTTTCAAAGTAAGTATCATTCAGCATGCGCCGAACGATTCAATAAACCTTTTAGGTCCAAAATGCGGAATATACTTCGATGAATATTCTGGATCCTTGGAAATGCGCGTTGAACGCCGTTATTGATAAGTTACCTTTTTGTAAGAATTGGCATTTGTTTAGACCAATCGTAGTTAGTTATTATTTTCATTAAGCTTGTTGAACGACATTAACGTAAGCTAGTCGAGCACCAACAAGCGTGTAGGCGATGTTGAAATCTGCACACTCCATTGTGATCACCTGAGTTAGTTGTAGAGACTACCTTCTGGTTAATAACTGTAGACAGCCGTACTTAAAAGCATATATTTCGGCTCCCTCATCTGTGAGATGAAAGGCGTAGTTTCTTCAGTATTAGGAGTGGAATAAATAGTTGGTCTGAACGGATGCATTAGCTCGTCGTCCAATACCACTGGAAACACTACACCAAAGAATGTAGAAGTCAAACGATATAAGGTATGATTTCAGCATCACCCACAATTGATCACAGCTGTTGCATTAACATAGACTGTCCAGTCGGCCCCTTTCGAAATGAAGCATCAGACTCAAGTTTCGTTCTCATTAGAGCTCGTCAGTAATGCATATCCTTACCACGGCCGGGACTAGATCACCAGTCACGCTTTCATGAAGCGACGGTGTTGACCACTGCGGATACAATGTACCTTTTTTAGCACTTGTTGGGTGTTGCGTTTGCCAAGCGAACAACAGTGGACGTACAATCAACTGTAAAGGCCTGTTTGCCTCGTTATCTTCACAGTGGGGATCGGAGTTCAGTGGCAGCCTTGAGAACTCTGCTAGGTGCAGGTATAAGTGTGTCGTCCAGGTCGAATTTCACCATGTGTGTAGGATTCAACCTGACTGAGTGACATATCCCAAGCCCAGAAAAAGCTCCATCGGATTTGCACATCACACACGTTCAATCACCGAGACGACAAAGAAAACAGATCAAGTTCACCTAAGTACGTATGAACTTGAAAATTCCTATCTTTTTTGGCTTATCAACATGCAAACCAACCGTGAGGTTGTGAAACCTTATTGGCTATTGAAAGATACAGAGCAATTCCAAACAAACTCCACAGAACGAACTTCAGTGACAAAATCGTGGTGAGGTATCTGCATGGCCTGAAATCATATCGGACATGTGAACGTCTAAACTGAGGAAGAACGTTATATCGTGCATTTGTCTGTTTCGCCAATCCAGTAATACAGTAACTCCAGTGGGGTATCGTTTCTCAGTATCAATGATTAAGCAGGACACAGGTGGATATAGCTTAGCTCTTTACTGGACCACTAACTACCTCTGTCAAAACAGTCTATTTCGCAAAGTAACTTCGTAATTTTGCATTAAGAAAAACGCGGTTACTTGCTATTCAGGACCCAGACAACCATTCCAAAACCCGTGGTGTGCAAACTGCATAAACATGCGATATTTGTTTATGTGAAATTACCAACTCTCCCCGTCTTGTATTATGAAATTAGTTTATGCCACCAACGAAGATTCCACCCTATATCATGTAGAATAATTTCAATGAGAATAATCAAAAACATGTTTGGATCAGTTAATTTATTTGGAAGGGTTTTTGTAAGTTTATCGAAAGAACTTAAACTTAACATGCATAGACAACAAATTCATTCAACGATGACGGTAACAAAATAATCATTGCGCATCATGTTACATTGCTTCAGCGTTTGGAAGTATACAATTCCCACAAACTCAGACCTGTCGTGTCTGTGGATTTAAAGCAAAAAATACAATTCATCGTTTAACTGAAAATTAACTGACTGAGGATGCTAGGCGAGCCCCCCATAATCTTTACCCGGAAGTACACAACGTAGACCTCTTTAATTATGCACGCCATATCAGGCTTCTAGAATAAATGATACCAAGTGAACAAATAATCAGACCTTTTGAGTGTAATTCACAAGCTGTTCAACACTTTGGAGGCTCGTATTAATGATATGTGAGCCGAGGTCACTTGCTGCATACATGAAGGAATCTCACAGGCACTTATTAATGATTTAAATCCCTTGCACAATCAGGAAAAATGTTCACCTTCACAACAGTCAATGTGAGACAATACATGTACCTGCAAGCGCACTGTCAGATTTTCTGGAGTGTGAGAGAAATTGTTTTCCGTTAAAGTTATGTAAGTTGAGGACTGGGCAGGGTAAACAGGATCAGTAAGAAACCGCTGACGAGCCTGGTCGTTTGTTGTAATTTAGTTGTATGAAATAGGTGTAGGAATTGTACGGCCTGAAAATTAACAAGCTATCATGGACATGTTTGCTGATACATTTTCATCGACGCACAAACACTGATATACACGCTCAAAAATTGTTCGAAATTTGTCATTTAATGATTCAAGATGTTGATCACACAATATATGCCAAAAAGTAGTGACCAAGTTGGAACAGAAAAGTTGACGAAATTGATGTCACTTCCCCGAAATATCAGAAATAAAGCTATATTCAGTGATGTTCCAAAAAGCACTGCTGTTACAAACCCATGTTCAGGAATAAAAATGAATAAATTGCTTTTCCCGTTGAACAGTAATCTAGAAAATTCGATCTGTCTAAATAGTGTCTCAAATAATCGCTTGAAGAAGCAGCCATTCACCACCAGTAATCGTAAACTATAAATAAGACTCAAAACACCAGTTTAAACATTGAAATTTGAATAGTCAGTTGCTCCCGTTGAGTGATGATCAATCAGCGTTTATGAATACTTGAATCGATGTGCACTGATGTATAGAATGCCATATTCGGATAAGAGTATCATTTCACAAATCCCAAGACAGTTAACACATTGTCTCACAATTTTTGGTATCACCATTATGAGTTCGATCTAGATTGTCCACAATGTTTCTTGCATACTCGCAACGAAATTCGCTGTATTCCTAATCGAAAAATTGTCTATAGACGTGCACAATTTTGAGTTTGGAATTGTGTTTACACTGACCTACATGTTTCTCGGTAAGTTGAAATCCTTGACAACGAATTAACTTGTGTGCACTAGAGGATGTTAGTCCAAGTGGATCCTATTTTCTACTCAAATGGCTTCTATTACTATTGCTGGTGCAAGACGATGTTCATAACAAGAGTTTCCAATCAGTGAGTTTTCTATCTCGACATATATTGCTTTCAGCTTTGTCTACGGGTGTGTTAGACGGGTGCAATAAGCACCCGTTGTTCTAAAAGGTCACTGAAGGAATGTATCTCCCACGGCTAACATTCTTTTTCAAATTTACCCACTGCCTTCCATTCAACCTTCAGTAACGTATGGATTGGAGTATTAAGATACAAATGTGGGTGCTGCGACACAACTGTGAATAACAGTTAGAAATAAATAACCATAAACCTCAGTTCGGGAACGATAGCACAAAATTAAGACCATATGGTGACGTGATCACGACCATATATTTAGATCAGCTCCTGTGGCATTTGACCAGCAGGCAAGACGACATACTTATCGCCCACCTGTTCTCATATGTACATGTTTGTAGTAGCATCAAACAAATTCTGTCAGCCAGTCTAATTAGTTTAACTTTGCTAACAAAAATGTATCCAACACGGTTGGTGGCATCCGTTTCCGCGGTAGCCTGTCACAGCGACCGGGGACAAAGGACACATGCATATAAACGTACCTATAAACGTGCCTCACTTGCGGTTTCACTCATATTCCTGAGGCAGTGAAAACGCAAACACAACCTAAGGGTGTGTGAGTAGAAGTATTTGTAGTACAACCGGCCAATGATGGTCAGCCAGATGGCACGCTAGTGTAACACTGGAACCTGCAACTTTCAGACAGAAAAATGGTAGTATCCAGGCTGGCAATAGAAATATTCGAGATAAAAAGCAAGAAGAGTTTCAGTACACGAGTGTATACTAACATACTGCACATAGGAAATAGTTCTTCAGCCTATCACGCGCTTGAATTCACAGCCACACAACTGTTGCCCATTGACATGTCGAATGTCCGTCCAAATGGCCAAAGCTGCTTCCCCTCTTGATCTAAGATTGGTATTACAAATATCTCACATAGATAACATCTTAGCATCGCAACTCTTGACCACCGAGATTTCCCGCGATCACTTTTAGCCGACTGTACAGCAATCACTTGAATCCGTTCGCCAACCATCCAACGGACGTGGCTTACACAGTGAGACTGATTGAGTGTAAAAATGGCTTCAATCCAGTCCATGTTTGCGTGCCGAAGTACTTCAGCGTTTGGAACGCCATTTGACTGCCAAATACCAATTGCGCATTTCAGATATTGTAGACTAGATTAGGTTAGCTACCGCGCAGTCCGTTGATAAGATGTTCAGGTCTCCCCTCACCATTGCACGGTAGACAAGTAGTTTGGTTTTATCACCAGGTCGCCTGTCTTCGAGATACGTCTTTTAAGACGACCAAAAGCCGCGCTGAATTTTGACCACTCTAACTGTCAACTTGTTTTTCGAGGACAGATCTGTTCACAGGGTGTTCTCAAGTAGAAAGAGTGCATGCATCTGTCTACAATGTCTTTGTTGACTTGGATTCCAGGTATGGGCATAGTGCATTCACTCGGATAAGGTTGAAGGAATTGCCTGACTCGTGGTTGTTAGTACTGTTCTGTTACGTGTAAAATGCGGTCATAGAAATGAAGTCCGTCTGCTCGTTCAAGATTGCAACACTTCGAAGTTTAGTATACATCAGGTACTTAAAAGTACCGACCACAACGGGAGACCCGACTACAAGAGCACCGTTTGTCAAATGCCGACAAACACGCGTTATTCTACACGTGGTAGTTATCTGAAAGGGGTGAGTATACCCAACAGTATTCACTGACGAAGCAATATGCTGTCTGAATGGATTTGTACAAAAACCCCAATTTTGCCACATCAATAAACCGCATCGGTTTACCCCAGTCAGAACAGACCAAAGCTTGTGGTTAGGGTAGGGCTTGGTGGAACACGAATTATCGGACTTTTCTGTTTTTGATAAAAGCGTTACAGCTAAGACCCTAATTCACGTAGTCATTTACAAACTAAGGCATCCCGTCTTCATCTGCTGTAGCAGAAAGTTGTGGCGGCGCTGGAGCAGATAGGAGTACTTGGATCTGGTTGACCTTAACAGTATGGCACAGCATTACATCACACACTGTTTACGAAAATACCTGGATGAAACATCCCGGTCACGATGAATCGGTCACGGTTGTCTAATGGCTCCCGCGATCACCAGATATTACACCGGTGGATTTTTCTTTGGGGTCACTTCAAGCATAAGCTCTACAGAGAACGTTCGCAAACACTGGAGGAACTCAAAATGACCATAATTTTGGAATGCAATGTAATCTCTGAGACCACGTTGGGACATGTATTATCATCATGTCTAAGGAGAATTATTTTGTGTAAGCAAAACCGTGGGGAACATTATAAGGATCTTTTTTGAATTAAAGGTCAACATACTAATGATTTCCTTTCTTTTTATCTCTGCATGGTGGTAATACACACCTGTCAGTAGAACAACACATCTGTAGCGGTAATCGGCAGAATCGTATACTTAATGGAGTAGTGTCTCATTAAGGTACTATTTTGTTTCATATGAAGTAGAATACTACGGATCAGGTATTTTAAAACGCGACGCATTAATACTAATAAGCGTTAATCAGGTGTAATAAATATAAGAAGCTGTTTAGAATTGGGACCGAATTTCCATTATACGGAGTGTATAACGCTTCTAGCGGCACCTACAGCCATACATCACGAAGATGTGGCCAGTTCTACCTAATGGTATCCATTACTATCTACGTGCTGCATATGGTTTACCTGTAAGATACAAAAATGGTCTCAGTATCGGTGGTAGTTAAAGAGAGACACTTTGTCATCTTAGTCACCACCGATCCGTGTGATCTGGTTCCCGTATGATGTGTAGTCTAGTCCAATGTGCGCATAGCATTCTTCAAGACATTGCAGGTTTCCAAAGCACAAAACGATTCAGTCTGAACAACAATCTTGAACGAGGTGTCCACGCCGATCTCGATAACGTAACAATTTGCTTTCATCACAGATAAAATGATCAAATTAAACATGGTGACAGGAAGTGGAACCACACGATCAAATAACAAGACTACAGAACTGAGATAGGCCAAGCGACGCTTATCATTTTATTGATGAATAGTAGAGATGTTCTTTTTTTCCTATACGTGGAAAATCACCCCACATTTGATCACAACTGTCGCATTCTCATAGACTTTCCAGTCGGTCTGTTTACAAAGGAAGCACTAGACTCGAATTTCGCTTGTGTTAGAGCGTGACATTAATGCATATCTCTGACACAGTCAGGACTAGGTCTCCGGTCACGCTTTCAAGAGGCAATTGTGTTGACTACTGCGTCACTGATCTCACATTCGGCAAGACTGAATCATCAAATGTGAACTCTCAGCCACATTCGCTTGTGTTGAATACTCTGATTGTCAGAACGTCTTCAGAGGAGAATCAATGATTACTATGTTAACTCCAATCGATGACTTCATGACTAGGACTTCCCTCTATTTTGAAATCGCAGAAAGCATCAACTTGTTGAGCAGTATTTGGATTACTGACGAGCAGTAGGGGTTTCTCGTTTTTTTTTCAATCGGACTGAACATCATTTAGAATTGACCACAGCTGTCTCATTCCTATAGACTTTCCAGCCGGTTCGTTTTGAGAAAAAGCACTGGACTCGAAGTTCGCTTTTGTTAGAGCTCGTCAGTAATGCACATCCTTGCCACGGTCGGTTGTATTGGTTGTATAGTTTTAAAACGCTCTTGTTAGAGTTCGTCAGTAGTTCATTGTATTTTTGAAACGTCACGTCAGAGTCAACAAATAGTGCGGCAAAATTAAACATGCAGGATGACGTACCTCAAATTCTATGGGAAAATTGTTAACTTTCAATGTCTTTTGGCCTTCTGTAGGTGTGTTTCGTTCCGAATACGGTTTCTTCTGGCCATCATTTAGTGAAAAAAATGAGCGTGATGACAAAGTCCGTTAGGGAATTATTCTGTTTTTATTTTGTCCATCTGCAGTCACCTATGCATGTTGGTTCCCTGCCAAGTGTTGCTTTTCAATCGCTGAAACGGTTACGGAGACATCTACTAGTGGACCGCGGTAGCCAAAACACTGAGGCGATCGGGCCGGACGTCTTGACCAGAAATGCATGTACACCCCCGTACCAGCTAGTGTGACTGTGGTTATAGCGGTTTGTTGTGCCCGTTCACTCACCCGATTTGGTTAGGAGGCCCGTTCGTTGGGTAGGCCCTTTGGTTCGGATTCCGGGTTTTGTATCCTGGTTCAAGCTTCTGGGAAACTTTTGAACGGTTTAATGCAGCATGTGACGAACAAATTCACATACTTCAGCTCTGTTCTGTTGGTCCAAAATAATGTTTTAGTTAGGCTGACATTATTTAATTATTTGCACTAAACTTTACTTACAAACCTCTGATATTGTTTAGATGTTCGGTGCTTTTACTGGCACTGTTCCTGAATTATAGTCGTCAGCAGCCCAACAGTTAGAGACAAATAAAGTCGATGAACATGGAAGTCTTTCGTTATATTTCCGCACGTTGACAAGGTCACATAAAGGTTAAACAAACGGGCAAATAGACATGTATGAGTGACGAGTCACAACGGTTCACAATCCTGGGTCAGTTACCGGACGCTCGGGTTCACACAGTTAATTGAGATGGTACGGAGGTGGAATAAAACCAAATGAAGCAGGACAGAAATGTTGACAATACTTGAAAGCACTCTCAGATATTTTCACTCCGTGGTCGGAACGCTGTTATCCTGGCGCTTCAAGTAAAAGGAGTAGTTCACAAACACTTCAGATTCTTGAATGATTCTGAGAGGGTGACAGTCGGGTGACGTTTTCGGCATTTACGTCACAAGCTGTTTACTTCAGTAAGACAGATAAGACGCTTTTCAGACTGTTTACCGAGTGCCAAGGAATCGGTTCAAAATAGTGAGATTCCGAAACAATTAGTATCCGATTACGCAACCCTAACCTCTGCGCTCAGAAGAAGTTCGTGCGGACACTTAATCTTCCCTGACCCACCATCAATCAAGCCCACGATTTGAAACAGCTGACAGTCGTGATCTTTTTGGACCTGAAAGCTGCTTTCGAATCAGTTTCTCGCATCGTTCTCTGTAGCTTATTCCTTCACAAGGGAGTATAAGAGAAATACATGAATCTATTGAGATCACTGTATGCCCACTCTGCAAACACGGTGAGAGTTCATAGACATCTGTCTCGGTCGTTCATCACTTCTAGTGGTGTTCGTCGGGGGGTGTCCGATTTCTTCCTTCCTTTTCAATTTTGTCATGGACGATATTCTGGAGGGTGCGCTTCGGGAATCCAGCGAGCTCGGTGTTGAGCTTCTTCCTGGCGCTTGGTTGACCGATCTGGAGCACGCGCACGAGACTGTCTTACTTAGCCCATCTGCCGAAGATATGCAGACAATACATGCTGAACAAGGTGAGTGACCTGGCTAGTTTGTATGGAATGCACTTCTCACCTTCAAAGTGCAAAGTGTTGCTTCAAGACTGGGGCATTTCCACTCCTATTTTCTTCATTGCAAGTAATCCGCTGGAGACTGTGAAAAGTTTCACATACGTGGGTAGCACTATCTCGTCAGACTGTAATATTGCTGATGAGATATCAGCGAGGATAGCAAAGTCAGAAATCGCCTTTGCCAAACTGCGTCGTCTGTGGCGTCGGAAAGACGTCCGGTTGTCACTGAAAGGAAGGGTATGTAATGCTTGTGTGCGTTCCATTTTGCTCTGTGGTTCGGAAACGTGGCCTGTTCACAAAGAAGATATTAACAGGCTCGCTGTGTTTGACCATCGTTGTCTCCGCCAATTGGCCCATATTAAGTGGACTGATCGCGTGAGCAATGTGACCGTTCGCCGGCGCGTATTCCGGAATGTTCGGGATGCGCGATCAATTGGTCAGCTAATTACGTTGCACAGTTTGCGATGGTTGGGTCACGTACTCCGTATGTCATCTGAGCGTTTACCGTACCGGGCATTATATACTGAGACCATCAACAGTTGGGTAAAACCGCGTGGTGGTCAAGCAACAACGTGGTCATGAAATATGAAGACTCTGATTGCTCCACTAAGCAAAGTGGGTAGGTGTCGCCTGTCTGGCTAGGGTCCTCGTGACCACTCAAACCGCTGGTTAGAGACGCTATCCGAGATGGCGATGTGTCGCAGTCAATGGCGTATCTGTATCCATATAATTTCCAGTTCTTCAGCTTCGTTTTTTTAAATTAATTTTCAAACTTCTTAATAGCGTTTTCTTCTAGGATATTCCACGTCACTGTTGAGGTGAGCGGCGGCCCGAGCCACAGTACCTTTTGGTCAGGCTCATGGCTGCTATGATGATGATGATGATGATGACGATCACCCTGCTAAAACTCAGCGAGCAAGTTTTATATGGTGAATCATTTGCCTCGGCAGCCACCAAGATAATAATTACATTTATATCTTATTGGAAAGTAATTAGAACGGATAATTGGATCAGCTGTTGTATTTTCGTTTTTTTTAAAATAACACTTACACCGCACATTCTGAACACGTGGTGAAGAATCCCACTGAAACATTCGACGATCAAAGATTATCTAGTGCAATGGGGCAATCCTATCAGCAGGAACAGTTCCGACCACCCGCTCTACTGCTACTCAGTCCATTGAGCTGTCCCATGGCTGACAGACTGTTACATGCAGCCGCAAGACACGCGCACCCATTTTGGGAACATAAACCGGGACGTAAATTGCTCCCCAGTGCGCTCGAACCGGATGCATTTGGTTTAAAGCGTCCAATCGGGACACGACGGTCCCAAACAGCTGAAAAAGAGAGAAGCATACCAAAAGCTTCACGACACCGTTCAACATACCCAGGCAAACTTGACAGTGTCGCTTTCAAATCGACCTCCATGTGTTACAGTAAGTCTTTTTCATGAACCGCAAGTAGTTACAAGCGTTGCATGTAGAACAGACTTGATTGCGAAAGATATGGACTTCGGTTAGATTCGAACCAGTGACAAAAACAGCTTACTCAATTGCGGCAATCGCCCTACCTGCACTGGGTAGAGACACGGTACCTACTGTAAGTAGGACAAACTGAGTGAAATATGGTTAAGCTATAGACTACACGCCAAATACAACATGGAAGGAAATGAATAAGTAAGATTTCTGACAGAATCCAGACGAGTTGTCCATTTAATTTTTTATTGTATGGTATTACCTTTAAAATAGTCCCCAGTGTTTAACGGTGAACGCATAAAAAACATTGGTGGTTTAGTTCCTTGTTTTTCAAGAGTTCGTCATTCGAGATTCAGCCCCCTACCGATGGACATTTACTGTCATCGCATCAAACCATTCTTCTCCTGGGCAGATTTTACACTTCTTGATTATTTTAGACTTATTTTTACGCTGATTTTTACTTCATAATAAGATCGCAGACGTATGATTGGCACGTATTAAGCGATTGAATAGTCCCTATGCACTCCACTGACCTCCAGTTTTTACAACTGGTCCATGTCCACGGTAAACATGAGTTCCGCTAAATCGTTTCATGTATGGCACAAGTGAAAAAATGTGCCAGAGTGATTTTATTTATTGTTTTTTATATAATTAAGAGCAGTCTAAGTATATTTCTTTGTTTGAATTACTCCTCAGGTGGCACCCTTGATTTAGCTTCTGGTGGAGTGGCCTATTTCCCATCGATTGAATTGTTGAAAAGAAAGGAGCTCATGAATCTGCTTTGCGGTGAGTTAGCTAATCATTTTCGGTCTGCTTGTCTGGTACATTTACTTAAAGTGGATTTTCAGTCGTCGATATTTATCACGCTTAAAAAGTAGTAGACCTATGAGATTACAATGATTAATGATGATTGAGAATGAACCAGTAAGAGAAGGAGGATCAAATCATTCCTGCTGAATTTTAGGCTTGATTACGCGTTTTCACAGATGATAACAGACAAGGTCACGCATTCAGAAGCGAGGTAACAGTTACATTGTTAGTGTGGAATGATTATTAAATGCTGCTGGATGTTAAGGCTGCCTATATTCCTGAGTTAAGTAAAGGATGACAACAAAAAACGCCTTTTGGTTAGAAAATGTCGATTTTACGGGCCATTACTGTCCTCTTTGCACCAAGAAAGTTTACCTTGAAAATTTCTACCGAGATGTTGATGAGTCAGAATATACGAATCTGTGCTGATGTTTGAAGATTTTATCAAGTCTTCGATAAGAGCTTCTCTCACCTTACTTCAATCGTGGTGAGTGAGAAG
This sequence comes from Paragonimus heterotremus, assembly GCA_013368495.1. Lineage (NCBI taxonomy): Eukaryota > Metazoa > Platyhelminthes > Trematoda > Plagiorchiida > Troglotrematidae > Paragonimus > Paragonimus heterotremus. Next base: position 105,118 of record LUCH01000769.1, read on the forward strand.
TCTGTGACGCTTAGTTATCTATCAAAATGCATTATTCTAGACCAACCTTCACACGATTCACAAGACATTTACAAACTGGAGAAAGTTGGGAAGACTTATGTGCAAGTGAATCTGTGCTGAACGGTTTAGTATATTTCAAACTCAGACGGTCAATAATAGAAAGGCTGAGAAAGAAGAAGTTGGTGGTAAACGCACTGCAGCATACGGCAGGCAACAACCGACTAGTATCAACAGTAAGTGGTCCAATGTACTTTTATTCTGCAACAACGATTTTAACGACCAAGTTATTCCAAGAGTCGGTTTGATGTTCCGAGTATGCGCATCAAGTCTGCGCTTGGACTCAGCTGCTGGTAACGCAGTTATGACAGACTCTGATGTGTTGTTCCGGATTGGACACACTTGGACGCGGAATGAGTTTTCTCTGAAAGTCAAAAGGCTTATTTTATACTGCAGCCTTAGCGGGCTGTCCCTGGGGCGATTATTTCCGCCAGGCACAAGTACATCTTGTAAATAATGCTGAGGTTGACAGGGATTCCGAAATCAAGTTTCCGCTTACGTTCCGGCAGCGCATCAAGAATTGTCCTAGTCTGTGCAACTTATTTGCATGGAAAGGAAAAGGTTGCACCGTAACTCGTTTTATAGCTAGACTTAAAACCTTCTCAGCAGAAGTAATATCCGTCATGAAAGACAAACTCAGTTTTTAACGTAAGATGGGGGTGCAGTAACAAGTTGAAAGTAATAGCGAAGCAGTTTGAGTTAGCCAGTTCAAACAGTCTGAGTAGCCCATATATCGAGTTGGTTTTCGTGGACCTTGACGCACCGGTAGGTGATAGGCTAAGAATACTTGAGACAATAGTGCCCAAGTCGCGGCCAAGTGTAGTGATACTCAGAAAATAATCTGTGTACCCCGAATGACGAAGGTACGTCATTTTACATTTAGTAAGGTTAAACGGGAGACAGTTGTATGTAGTCAGTCGGTGTAAACCGCCCCATAGCTTCTCACTTTCTGTCAAGTTGTCCACCATACGCTAAAGCTGTGTTTTCAGCATTTTATAGTAACGGGGAGTTAACAAGCTGAGGTCTTAGTGTGGAATCCTGCAATGCACCGCTGGTCACACAATATCGATCTAAAAAGGCACCGTTCAGTTTGATAATAAAGCGACGATCTTACAGATCATACGTGAGCCACAACAACATAAGATGTTTATATCCTGATTACGAAGGTTCACGCATAGTGTGAAATGGTCTGCTTGGTTGAAGACCTTAGAGAGATTTATAAAGAACATATCGACTTATTTGCTCTCCTCGGCAGCCTTCGTCTGATCTTCTCGAGCACCATGTATGTTGGTGACACAGGGGTATCTTTGTTCGGAATCCACGTTGATTGTCAGACAACAGTACAAATCGAGTTAAATGTTTACTTGACTGTTCAGCAATCAAGCTCTCCATCACCTTTGAGACAGCCTGTAATAATGCATCCTACCAATGTTTGACAGGCCCATTGTGATCATCATTATTGGAGATAGAAACAGTGTATGCACCTTTCTGACTTTTGGAGGCTTTTCCTCCAATGGTAGTTGAATAAACAGCTCAAGGCGGTTTTGACAATTTCTTAGCACACTTCCTTTATACAAGAAGACAAATTGGCAGGATATGGGAACTTATGTTTATAGTGTTATTTTTTCTTTTTTAACATGAGAGGTGTAAATGTAAGTTTTCTCATGGCACTTGTAGTGCTGATATTAGATGAGCGTACTGACACAACAGAGCTGGCATTGAACACGTTCAGGTACTGGTTTCCGATAATATTGGCAGCTTTTCTAGCTCAAATGGTCACCTTACCATTGTGACGCAAATGAGAGATCGCGAGACGGCCTTTCGGCAATAAAAGTCATAGTGTTATAAAACAGTTGGATTGATACTGAACTTCTTGGTCAGAGCTAGTTGGTACTGACGTTCATTGGTCTGTACGGCCTTGTTACTCGGGTAAGTACCATTGATTATGTGATTTTCTATTTCACTCAAACTGACACGTGTCTCAAGCTGATCTCTTTGCAGACAGTAAATATCTCGTCTGTGTTGTCTGATGAGAATATATCTGCCAATGATTACTGACGGTGTCAACAATATACTGCCAAGTATTATCGAGTGACGGATACGCTGAAACATTACACCGGCGGATATCGCTAAGTTCGTGGGTCACGGATATCCAATCTGTTTTGTAAAAGCTCCTAACGAAGTTCTGAGTTAGAGGAGAATATATCTACCTCATTCACTAATTTGAACATGATTACTCCGTGTATGAATGTGTAATTCCACTGTAGAACATGAAAACAGATGATGCGCATCTACCATAAACCCCACTGGTAGTGAAATCATTCTCTGAATAGTTAAAATCATATACGGGTAGGATTTGAAAATTGTACAGAAGTTAACCTGCGTATGACATCATTAAGTAGACAGTCATTGATCAACGAGGCTGACGAGGGTCGGTAGGTCACGCCGATCAGGTAACTAGGTGACTGGTAAAATAAGCAGTGATGCATGTAGTTTTAAGACAGTTTAGATGCATCAAGTCATGTGCCGCAGAAGTCTGGAACCGGCTGTCAATATACAAAACACATTACCACCTTTCGCGCACTGGCGATCATAGTGGTACATAATCGTATTTGGTATATTTATTTCCGAGCTCTCAACATCTACCATAAGTCATGTTTCTGTTATACCACCAATGAACAGCTTTAATGATTCGTATACCATTGGAATATAGTGCATTTTGTTGAGGGGGATGCTGCACTGTTTTACACCTTACTGGCGGAATGTACGACATGGTATCCTTATCTTGAATGTACCTATGATCGCTTGGGTTTTATAGGTTTCCTGTTCTCATAATTTTGCTTAGTTGTGCTATTTCTTTGCTCGTGCAGCTGCATTCATTCATGATGACGGTTACATCTCGTCTATTCATTGTGACGTTAAAGTAACTGTTGGGGCACCAATCAAAACTTCAAGGTCACATTGATGGCGATAACTTTGAGGTATTACGTAACCCATGAATGTTTAACCTAATATAGTGAGGATAAACTATACCACTGTACACTATATCACTCGTGAGTAGTCCGGCGGAGGCATGTATTGAAACACTGAAGGAGCCGGCAGAAATACATCAAGAAACAACATAGTGCAATCCGGTTAAATGTGGTATTTTCCACACACGAACCTGCCAGTGACAATTGTGACGTTGTGGAATTATCGTTACGTAAACTGAGTGTTTGTCTTCGTTGTGTTGCCGAAACATATTACGTATGCCGGTTTGCTGAATAAGCAGTCCTTATGCCACCCACGTTCTCGGTTCGCAACGCTGTTTCTTCAAAATCGGTCTGCGTTGTACTTGGCATCACTTGGAATTTGATCTCAAATAATAGGCCAAGTCAACAAGGTTTGGGCAATTATGTATTGAAGTGAAGGCGACACCCGTAAGTTCAGAGCTTTTGTGTGTCTGTGGTAGTACCAATACTTGCTCTATTTCACTTCCGTCACTGAATGAAACGGTAAGCGGGCTTGAAAGGTCGCTATTTCGAAGTCCGTATTTCGACGGAGTCTCTTTTCCTGTATGGGGTTTTTCTTTTCCTTCATGGTTGTGTGACAGTTAAGCATCAGCGTGAACCACTGATATATTGCTGCCTATGATGATGATGAAGCGTCTACTAGAAACTTTGACAAGTCCCAACTTTTTTAAGATGCTCGACAAGGAGGATCTTGTACACATCGCATGCTGGTAGCTCTTGTGACCCTCTCTCAGAGAGGTTGAATGCAGCCAATGGTTGTGTATAATTTATGATTGATTTGGTCGAGATTGTATTAAGTGTATTTTTGCATTTGTCAGTACCCCTTAGAATGGGATGTCTTCTGTCGGAAGAAATATCACAGTTTCACACTTAATCAACAAATTATAATGGATTTGCTTTCCTGTATATGATGCACGAGTTAGTAGTTATAAGTTTTGCATTAGACGACTGGTAAGTCATAGGCTTGTCGTAACTTAAACCCATTAGACATGTCCGTGAGTCTTCTCACTAGACCCTGGAGGTGAAGGGTCGTGGATCACAGACTTCACCCTCTGGATTGGGGGTTCTTCTGGTGGTGTTGTGATTTCTGTTTTCTAGGTGTGCATAGCGTGTATCGACAATTTTGTTTCTTTGACGATCTAACAGTGAAAACATAGGCGGTACAAACGAATGCAAAATATCACTGGGGTTACCTTGTGGCCCCAAGTAAGTTCCTAAACTGTACTTTACGATACTAATCTGTAATAAAGAATGTCTGGTTACTGGTAGGTAGCCGCGAGCCTTGATGCGAGTGATGAAGATGGTCGGGACAAACTGTTGCGAGTAAGTTTTAATCACGTTTTTGCTTGTCCGAGTGTGTGTTGAAAGCATTGTTCCAAGATGCATCACATCAAAAACAAAACCTTGTTTCGCTTGCTAGCACATATAAGCACGTGTTTTCTCATCAGCTCTGGAGAACATTAACGTGGGCTCAACGGCCTTGTCTGCTGGCAAAATTTCGCACCAGGTCAATAATGCACGAACCAATTTGTCCTGTATATCGATCTGGGCAACACTGGATATCACTCCAGACAAGTCAATGAAAATATCTGAGAGGCTTCCCAACATGGAGGGCACCCCCCTAGTCGTTTCAAGTACTGATGAGGTGCACTCAGCAAATGAGCTTATATCACGACGAAAAGGACTACAAAGGGTACTCTGGTAGGTTGAGTTATTTCTGTCCTCCACTGATGAACATTCATGAAGTTTAACAACGTTAACACCAAGTACCCATGATTGGTCGAATACTTGTGACATGCATTCACATGATTTTGGTACACAAATGCATAAATTATGTCGTTATTCAACCAAGAACCTTGGAGATGTCTGCGATCTTGGGAGGAGAAAACGTGTCATAAACCTGAATCACACTTTCGAAACACATCAGAATATGGCTGACAAATCCCACGTCTTCACTCCACAAGTCTTGGCGTTGGCAAAGACGAAAACATTTGCAGTTTACTAGAGTAGCAGGGGCTTTTGGTTTTCATACACGTTGAACATTACCCACAATTGATCGCAGCTGTCGCATTCCCATAGACTTTCCAGTTGTCCCCGTTCGAGAAGAAGCACTAGACTCGAGTTTCGCTTTTGTTAGAGCAACTCGTCACGCTTTCATGAGACAACCGTGTTGAACACTGTGTCGTTGGTCTCACATTAGGCACGACCAAATTATCCTATGTGAACGTTCAACCACTTTCGCTTGTGAGTAATTATCAGATTTCCCGATCGTCTCGATAGGAGACACAGTTACTGTCTGTTAACTCCAATCGATGATCCCTCGATTAGGACTTCCCTCCAAGTTGAAATCATTTACTGTTGACATTTTTTTGACTATGCAAAAATTCACTTGTAGACACTTCGCCAAATAGTCAAATCAAAGTTAACCACAATGTTTACATCGCTCTGTTTTGTATCCAACTACATGCTCACATTACTTAATGACAAATACTTGAATGACAGATGAGCACAGAACTGGCACAACGATACAGTCCATCGCGTTCGAATCACAAGCTTTAAAAACATGTTAACTATCTGAAAAAAATTCATACATTTTAGTCAAGTTTTACAATATGACATTGTTCTGTGACTGAAGATCTCACGTTATAAACGTACCATTTGAAACCTGAGAAATGGTATCAAAAATTCGGTGGAACCCTTTGGATGTTGAGTCAATGAGTCATAAATGTGTACGCTCTGTCACATACCCATACGAAAAAGTACCCCAAATTTTAAGAGCACATGCTGCTTAATAGGTACCTAAAAAAGTCTTGACAGCAACAATAGATAACAGGAAACATAAATCCACAGGCCTTGGGTCTAGAAACAAAATCCATCGTGAAATGTAAATAAAGAAACAAGATCATCACACCGTAAACACTAAGAGTTCAGTACCACTTTTAAGACTTCGCTAACAGAATATAACAAGGGTTTTCTAAGAATCGATAGCAAAAACCTCCGGTTTCTTTCGCATAAGTGGCACAAATTTCATAAGAACACTGCGTTATGAAAGACAACGGAACATCTTCCAACGGTGGACTGAACGAACTAACCACCTTGTCAACCAATCCATGTATCTTGTGTTCGACAGACAAATAGAATGTGTTGTTACTTGACATGGTTTGAAGAAGTTTTCGATGTTCCAATGAAATAAAGTCAGAATGGATGGATAAAAATATTCGTAAGAATCACACAAATAGCATTATCGAGCCAGTTCTTTCCAGCTTTAGTTGTTGGTAAGTAGCCTGACAATTTTATATTTTGGAAGAGGGATATATTGTGAAGTATGAGCCTCAGCTTGACGACGAAGCATTGTAGCTCAGCGAGCAAAGCGTTTGGTGTATACGAGTTTGTTGTTTCTGTCGCTGGCTTAAGTCTAGTCAAAACCCAGGTTCTTCACAGTTGGGTCTCTTTTGAAGTTCAGTTAAGTCGGATGAAATGCACAGAAACAAAAGTGTACTAAACAGTAAATGGATGGCGACTAAGATCATGGCGTGCCTACCATTGAGAATCTCCCAGTAACTGTATCGATTTGTGACGTCCCTCTTCTAACTCGAAATCCTTTTCGAACAAAATAAAAGCAGCTACAAGATTAAGAGTATTGGGGGGAAATAAGATAAAGACGAATACGTTATTCAAGGAGTATCAGGTCCTAAAACGAAAGAGTGGAGGAAATACTGCATTCGGGCCAGTGATACCGGTAGGACGGAAGGCATATGAGAATGAGATCAAACAAATACAGCACAATTAATTAGCCGATGTGATCTTAGAGTCCGGTGTTTACAAGACAGAGATAGAGAAGTAATTAAACCCTTGGACACGTGATAAATAGTGTCTGATCCTTACAGTGGGCAGTCTATCCGGCCACCGATTTAAGTCAGTTAGTTCGATTGAAGATGGGCTGAAGTGTATTCGCAGGTTGTGACGATCGATCGCGCTCACAGTATCTTTAGCCTTCGTGACTTCCATCATCTCATTAGTTAAACATACCTGTGTAGTTGAACATCTTTGTCAAATCTGTTGCACGTTATCTAGATAGAATTCATTATCCACTTCCAACACGCTGCCGACTACCGTCGAGATTCTAGAAGTTTAGGGATCGTAGTTCGTCGTCAAAGTTCGTTTGTTCTGGCTTGATTCCCGACTGTCCATAAGTTGCCAGCAAATTATGAAAAATCAATAAGTTACATGCATGGTATAAACCATTACGAGAAATCACGTTACAACAGATGTATGTTACATTACAGACCAGTGTAGAAACTGATAGAAAATGCTTACTTGACCTGTAAAATGTCGCTCATTCTTAACTACCAATTTGGGGTTACTGAAGTGGGCATGCGTCAGTAGAGTTGTGAAAAAAGTTGTAGTGTTATCATTTGCGAGTTACTGAGATAACCGTATTATCGTACATCATTGGTCTTTCATTCTCCTTTCCAGTGCTTTCGATTTAATCGTCAACATGGAGACTGCCGGCGGAGGGGATGAAATTCTAGATAGTCTTTTGGCTGATCATTGGCTGCGTGGCTCAATGACATGCGTTTCGAATACGAATCGAGATGAGGCCATACGGTATACGACACAAATCTTCGACAGTGTGGGTACTGGTATTCTTTCATCCATAGTATTCATATTCAGTCAGTTAAATAACTATCTTATGAGTATAGGATGCAAACCTGCACGCATGAGGTCTATTTGATAAGCAGTCATTGAGCTAGAAAACACACGGGCTATTCATCTAAAACCAAGCGATCATTATGGTCTCAGTTTGTTCACAGTGGTGAAGTTCCATACTTCGCTGCAATTCTTGTCTGACTAAAGAAAACAGTTGTACACATCTTTAACGTTCACTCTTCACGTTGTTCTGATGCACAGGTGCTGTCCGGTTACAATGCGTCTGCGACACCAGAGATACCTCCGGATGTAAGCCGTCTGTTGCAAGCCTACTATTTGGCAGTTCGACGATCCTGCATGAACGATCGTTACGCGGTGCCATCTACTGCACTGACAACATTGTGAGTTTCGCTTGATGTACTGAAGGATCCTGAGTCACCGTGAATAGTTGGAAAGGTAAAAACAATAAGTAATGATTGACACTTGGTTACAACCTAATAGCTCGACTAGTGAGATAGAATTGGGGACATACAATCATTTCACGTCCCTTGTTTGGATTCAGGTAAAAGGGGTTTTTTGCAATGTTAATATTTACAATGAGCACTCATTCTCAAAACTGCACTGCACCGCATTTAGGTGTTGTGCAGAGCAAAAATGAGTATGACAGCAACAGTTTTAGGCAATGGATTCACACGATACAACACCTTGTAGTTTAAACAAACATTGGATTTCAAAGAAGTCCCTGGAGTTGTTAGATTTCAGACGGGGCAGTGCTCAACGCAGTTCATATGACAAACTTAGAAGCGATTTCCATAAAACACTCAAGAATAGCCGGATCGCCAGTTTTTAGGTATGGTTAACGGAGAAAGTTAATGAAATGGAAACCGCTTTTACTTGAGAAGACACCAGTGGACCTTTGACTCATATCCATAACACTGGCACGTGGCATCCGTCTGTCAGTGAAGCTATCAATGAAACAGGCAGCATAATAATGCATAGTAAGTCCAGAAGGTTAAACTACTAGGCGGAACACTGAGTGGTAATTTAGTTGGCCCCATACTGCTTTCGTGTTACTGCTGAAAACTTGAGATTTAACACCCTGGGCTGTAGATTTAGAACCACCCATTACAACTGAGATCTGCAATTGCAGTTCGATCCTCACATTACATAGGGCTGCTGGCTCAGTTGACGTTGTGTCAGCACTTTTAAGGTAGAGAGGCATTATCAGAGACATTGACGCGGTTGTTCCAACCCGTGTGGGAGAGGGAGAACATACTTCAGTGTTCCGGTAGCTTAATAGTAGTTCCATATTCAAGACAGGAGTCAGAGTCCTTTGCGAAAACCACGGGGGGATCAGTTTGACTTCGGTCATAAACTGGGATTGTGGCAACCATTATAGTCTGTCGAATTCATGCAGCCCAAGAGGCGGACACCAAGAAATAAGCGGGATGGTTTCCTTGAAGTCTAGGGGGTACTGACCATATTCCCATTCTTCATCAACTTCTGAAGTAGAGTCGTAAATATCGTCGACGAACGATTACCGCATTTCTCGATTGTAAAGGAGCGTCTGATCCGGTCGATTGATCTACGCTTTTATGGTAGCTCAGACGTACTGGTGTACCAAACTAGCGTGTGAACATATCATCGGCTCTCAGTCTCCATCGCTCACCTCAGATTTAAGTGTATAGTGAACTGTATGGCAGTTTCAGCACGAAAAGCGGCGTACTTCTGTTGTTTGGTTTTGCTATAAACGAGTAATGAGTGTCTGTCTACGGTACTCATACATCTGCGTGAACCTACTACCTGGTGAGAGACTGATTGGTCTTGACTATTCTGACGACAGTGTTGCAGGTTGACAATATTATGGCAGCATAAACAATGGTATACGCTACTTCACACTCTGCTAAATATTTCATAATGCGTTTTACAACATCGCAGTGCAAAGTGCCTCTGCATGACTTCTGTACTTAAGTAGATCTACCGCTGGATGATGAAGTTGCCGAGATTTTTGGCAGGTTTGCGTATTTATGAAGCTACATCAGCAGTGGTACAAGTGTAAGAATTAAAGAGAAACTCTTATCAGCAAGCCCGGGACAACTGTCGCTAATTTAAGACGCCTCTGGCGACAGACAGGTTCATGATAGTAGAAGTGAATCGTCTTCAAGTAACTGCTCATTCATGCTTGCCTACTACTGCTTGTATCGGGTGGCATCAACGAAGCGGTTGGAAAGCCGGTTTTTGGTAGTGAGTACTAAAAAAGGATTTTGTTAAATATTCAAGCTTTCACAGGTTTAGATGGTTAGACCACGTGCTAAGTACGCCGGCTAGGCGTCTGTCGAACCAAGCATGTTTTACTAGTGTTGAGTCTGATTGGTGTGAAATGCGAGGCGGACAGATGATGACCTGACATAGAGAAATGGGACTGTTCACCAAGGGGTCAGCCACAATAGGTAAGGTTCGCTTCGTGGGATCCTCACAGCCCGGAGAATCGGTGGCTGGAGACTTCAGCTGATATGGCACTCAACCAGGCTCAATGGCATGAATGCTGCCTTTAGCTGACAAAGTTGTATGAAGCAAATGCGCTAGTCGACGCAGGACAGTGGAAATTGTAAGGAAGCTGTCTTGTTGATGACGCCTTACTTTTACTTATACCTCGTTTGCTTGTTTGAAAGGTGTAGGCACCTTCATTGTGAAGTTTTAAGCAGGGACATAATTGTGTTTAAAACATTGAGTTCTCTTAATCCATTTAGTCAAAACAAAGAAAAGATATATCGCGAAATGTTAACATTTCGATTTACTCTCATCACTCGTCAACGTAAAACTAGCAAATTTTATACAAACTGCCTATAGCAACTATTAGCGTGTGAAAGGTGAGAACTATGTGGTTGATTCGTTCAATTGTTGTTGCTATAGGCAATTTGCATAAAATTTGCCAGTTTTACGTTGGCGACTGATGAGAGTAAATCGAAATGTTAATATCTCACGATATATGTCATCTTTCTGTTTTGAATAATTGTTTTTGGAGGCTAGGTCCAGTCCTTTCCATTTCTCTCTCACTTAGGGCTTCTTCATCATCATCATAGACAGCAATACATCAGTGGTTCACACTGATGCTTAACTGCCACACAACCACGAAGGAAAAAAAGAAGAAAATTACCTATATGAGAAGAGAGTAAAAAAGGAAGGGAATGGGAATGGACCTAACTGCTAAAAATAACTACGTCTGTTTTCAAACATACAACATCGAGACGCCTAAACCTTGCGAACAAACAACCGAACTGTAAGTGAAAGTAAGGCGTCATCAGCTTTCTCACGGCTTTCACTGCCCCGCGTCATTAAGTGCACTCACTTCACAGACAACTCGGACAAACAAGGACAACATTCACGCCACTGTGCTCGGTTAGCCGCCATCTCACCTGACTTTTCAAGCCACTGACTCTGCGAGTCGCGAGGGCCCCAGCCCGGAAGACGAACCCGATCTACAGTGCCCAATCCCTTCGTGAACGATTTTATTTGTCTACGCCAGATCATCCACTGTCCACCTCGCGCCAGTCAGCTGCAGCGTCGGAAAACAGTGCTCGGTGTGACAAGCGGTTAACTGGTATCCTTAGTACATGACCTAACCATCTAAGTCTGTGCAAATGTAGTGACTAGAAAAAAGAACTCGTTTGACAATCAGTGCCAAACATCCGCTTCCTAACCTCCTCGTTGCTTACTTGTTGGTGCCAGTCGATACGAGCGATTGAACGCAAACATCGTTGGTCAAACAACTGAAGACGGTTCACGTCCTCTACCCTGAGCAGTCATGTTTCGCTGCCGTAAAGTAATATAGCCCTCACTGTTGTCTGATATACGCGACCCTTAAGCTTCAGAGAGATACCTTTCGGTCGCCATAAGTGCCTCAGATTAGTAAACACCCCACCTAGTCTTAGAAATACGCGCTTCTATTTCATTCCCTACACCTCCGCCGACGCCGCGGCTGATGCAGCTTCCCAGATACACAAACCGGTCAACAACTTCCATGACTTCATTATCTAATATTAAATCTACGTAATTACAGCAATCTTGCAGAAGCACTTTGCATTTCGAGGCTGCAAAGCTCATTCCGAAGTACTTAGCAGAACACGAAATTGCGTTCAGCGTTGCTTGTGCCGTTTGAAAGTTGTCAAACAGCAACACCTTATCGTCAGCATAATCAAGATCAGTCAGTCTTTCACCAGGCAGGAGGTCCACACCGGCATTATTCGAGTGTCTTAGAGCTTACTCTTTTTTCATTGTTGTATGAAGGTTAAGCATCAGTGCAAAACATTGATGTGGTGGTGTCTTGGAGGATGTAAATGATGATATAAATTCACAATAACGTAACCAAGTAGCAGTTGCATATTTTGTTCGGTGCCATAACCGTAACAAATCAGAATCTCCGGCTAAACTGAAAGCTTACGAAGCACACTTACATCGATATATGTCAGCGACACTCACTTTCACTTGAGTCTACATTTACAACTTACAGTAATTCCCAGGGTGTTTAGATTCTAGAAATTACGTTTTAACTCCAATTGCGACTTTTTATGCTTTCCCTATCGAGTGCTGACTGTGGAATCTTTGCTTTTAGGTTCAAGCTCACACGAGCAAACGCTAAGCTAAATGGTCACTCGACAGTGAGGCCGATTGATGCCACTATTGCAGTTTATCTATATGATACATTTGTGGAGAATCATACAGGTAGGTTGAGACGTTTCCCTTAGTGAAGTGGACAGCGCCTGTTTATGGTTATTCGAAATGGTCGGCAAGAGTGACATGAAGTGTGGCTACCTTTAGGTTAAGTAGTTGGCAGTCAGCTTGATTGTGTTTGTTCATACTTGATTAAAGTATGAAAAAGCTAATTGATTTCTTAATAAAAATACGGATGATTCAACCTATTTTTCACCATGGCAATATTCAGTGAAGGTCAACAACACTTGCTCAAATGAGTGGATAGTTAGCATGTGTACAAGTGCATCATCATCGTCATCATATACAGCAATACGCCAGTGGTTCAAACTAATGTTTAACTGCCACATAACCACGAGGAGAAAACAGCAAACTCTGTACTTTAAGTGACGGTACAAAGTAGTCATGGTTAAACGAGTGTTGTGATCCAAGAACGCGGATGGCACAAGGGTTATTTATTCGACAAAGCAATACACGGGTTACACATGTAAACCAAACCTGACACAAAAACACTCATTTGCACGCAGTATTCAGCCCCAGATAGTCTCGGATACCACAGATGTCAGTGCTCAGTTCCATTGAATAGCAGGGACTGTTAAGGGTCATGCTGCACCTTGATGATCCTTCTTGCAGTCTTCTTGTGGCTTGTAGGTTGTCAAGAAATATGTCTGCTACTGAATAGCCGCGATATCAGTAGTATATTACGATCGCTGAACTCCACTGCACGAGCTCCTGCTGAAACAGTCAAATGGTCATTGTGCAACGTAACTACGTGTGTGGTTCAGATGTCCAAGCTGTTTTGTTTTTGTGTTAGGAGCTGGTTTATTGCGAAATCATCAAGTATGACAGGTATATCGTTTGTGAAAAACTGTCTTCTATTTTTTAATAGGCTAATCTAGATGATACAACCTATAAGTTAGAATTACAAGAACCGGTTATTATGCGAACAAAAATTGAAAGATCAGCTGATACACAAATATACAAAGGGCAGACTGTTGTATAAGATTGACCGACGACACGACTAACCCTGATGACGAGTCCAGGAAAAAACGCGATAGCGACACAACTAATCTATCAGAATGTAGTCATAAACGGGAGGATGAAGTGAACCTGAACAAGTGACTGGGGAAAAAAGTTCAAAATAAACTGGAGGTGTGTACATGGAGGAATCGAGAAAGACTGAAACGGGGCCTGTCACCGATACGTTTCAGCTAATCTGATTGAAGTAAGTAGATGCAACTAATTGGATGAACGTAACCGATCACGAATCATTTTGCTACAGTAATTTCATTGAGGTAAAAATATCACGAATGGAAAATTGGTGGAGTTTAGGTTCATGCGATGGTTGATCTACCGCTGAACCAGACCTAATTGTTTCACTATGAGAAATTTGCATCCAAAACCAATATTGTCAACATACTTACAAAGATGCTCTCCTGAACATAGGCGGACATTTTGATATTCAGACAAAAAAATGATTCATCTGTCTACTTAAGGCAAAGTAACGGATAAATTGATTGATGCATGACTGTGATATGTATGACCATACTGGTCAACACAACATGAGTGAAAATGTTTGATTGCGCATTTCTGTTTGTATTGATTAAGGTAAAACTGTATCGGGCGGATTATAAATGAAATAAGTAAATGAAGGTGAACAAAAGGAAGTGGGGAAGACGGCCACTGATGCACAACCATGTCGAGGCAGATAAAAACGTCGGAAACGCAATCATTCTGCGATTCAGTGAAATATCTCGATGCAACCATGCCGTATTGTGATGGATGAACAAGTCGAAGGTGCGATTATTCCAAAACTTGGTGGAATATCTTGACGCGGCGATGAGATATGGCCAGTGCACACATCGGGTGGATTGCGATCAACGGACGAGGAATGGCATACAAAAAACCCACAACAGTAAGCGTTAGTCACACGCGCAAAACCAGGCGGAAATGCACGACGTGCAAGTGTGAAACACCGCTGCGTTGTGGACTGGAATTCTAGCTCGTAACTACGAGCGGGCGCGTCGTGTAGGAACGTGAGAGTTGGACAATAAAGATTTTGCTTCATTCAACGACTTCTCACTATTGTGTGACGAAAACTTGCAGTGAGTAGATGATGAACACTATGACAGATCACTGATAAAAATCAGCCCAACCGGCGAAAAGCCGGACATAAATTGCTTGATGATTACAAGAAAACTACACTGTAATATGGACTAATACTCCTGAGTAATAGCGCAATCATACTGTAACGAAAAGGCGTCCAATAAAGCACAATCTTTATTGTTTAACTCGCCAGTTACCATGCCACACGCGCGCTTGCGATTTTGAATCACAATTCCGGTCCACAACACACCACAGTTTCCGCTCACGTCGTGTGCACTTCTGCCCGGTTTATGTGTGTGATCGGTGCCTTATTTCCGAGGGTTTTCCGCCTGCTATTCCTCGTTCGTTGAGTGATGGCTCGTCCGGGTTGTCCTCCGTCTATCCACTGTGAGGTTTGACCGTACTCCACGGCCGTGTCGAGGTATTCCAGCGAGTGTTGGAATAATCACGCCTCCAATTTGGTCATCCATACTATTTTGGCTGCCATGTCTCGCCCATTGGTCCGATCCGGTCGAGCAATGACTCCTCCGGTCGGCCACACCGTCCTCCATCTGCTCACTGTGGGTTTTTGAACGTACCTCCCTCTGTGTTGAGGTATTCTGCCGAGAACTTGAATACTCGCACTTCCTACCTGACAGTCTACTACAACATGTTTGACGGCAGGCACGTACAGGTTGGACAACAAAGATCTTGCTGCGTAGAACATCCGTTCGCTACAATGACACTACTGAACATTGAAGCTACATCTTAATAGGAGTACATTCTATACTTCTCCAAATAATGCCGTCCTTGGAAAATATTCATGTGAATATAACGTATTTGATCTAGTGAAACGGGCGTCGTGAGTATTCTGATCGTTTTCAATTTCTTTATTTGCTAGTGGGAATAATAATTTTCGATTAACTCACACTCGATATGACCTCAAAATAGTGACGAACTATATGAAATGACAAATTGACCGGAATCCATTTGTTTACCAGTTTTATTGATTGAGCCCCTTCTAACGACAGAAATTTACGTGGGCGTGACGGGTGTGTCCCCGGCACTAGTTACCACATTTCCTGTGCTTCGATAACGAAGATATCGTGATTGTCGCTGGTGATAATGTTCAATTGGATTTGCCAGACTGGTCTTCATTAACAGATTAACTAGCAATAATGTAGTACAGCACAATACTACGGCAGTCGAACTTTCATTATAAGTTTTGAATCACAGAAGAGAAAACGCGGCGGACAATTGCTTTCGATAATTCCTCATTTAATCAATACAATTATATAGATTCAGCAAAATCAAAACAATGTGTACACAAAAGAAAGAGGTTCAGCAAAATGTCATTGGATCATACAGAGCGTTACAAAATATCCAGGCCTCTATAGGCTGGTCACTCAGAGAGCAACTCACCAGTGTTAACGAAGGGTGGTTTGGAGTTTCACCCACCGTTACATCACAACGCTACCGATTGGAGTTTGGGTGGGAGACGGGTGGTGAGACCTTCGGTCACGGCAACTGCAGGGCTTGTACGATTTTTTTGTGTGAACATAAAATCGGATTACGTAATCGAATGGCGATCAATTCAGCAGTACCAGCATCCGTTGTCTAACCAGTTTGGGTTGGTTTATCGGAACTTTTTAGACAATGCGGAACGCCTGAGTGGGGTCAACCCGGTGATCAATATCTACCAAATGGGCGACGACTGCACTGATGATAGATTTTGTCGAACCAGACCGGAACCGTTTTGACATACGGCAGAATATGTAGGTCGCACCATGAGGCATTTAGTCTTCTATAAGTTTAAAATTCATTCTATCATGAAAAATGCGTTCCCGTTTCGGGAATGTAACATAAAGAATGAAGGGGGTTCTAAGATTTCAATGGGGTATTGTTCTTGTTGATGGTAGTTGGAATTGCTCAAGATCCAACTTGATAAACGGACGGTTTTTAAAGTCTGTCCGGCCAAATGAGCAACCATACCTAATTAACGAAAGCAAACTACTTTGGATGAAAAAACACTCCTCTAAGAACGCCACCAGCCATGTCAGGTGACGGAGTGTCAGATATGTTTTACATATTACGTTGGTACTTTAAAAAAATGGGAAATTACGAATTATACCAGATGACGACCTAAAAGCACTTACACAGTGAGCCGCTATGTCGTTTTTCAGAACCGTAAGAAATAACGAAGTCGCCGGAAGTCAGTGTATACGAAACACTTGGATTTTAGGAATCGGTATAACTAGGATAAGAACAAGGAGTAAGCTTACGGTCTCGAAGGCACGTCTGGGTTACTCAATTATTTAGCGATGTGTTGTGTTAACAACGGCTCTCCGCAATGCCGATACAGATGGTCGCCAAATCCACTGAAAAACAGTAAGAAAGTTCGGAAAGAATAAGTGTTTTTGATGGCCACTTTAGAAGGCCAACCTAACGACTTGTAGACAAACGAATAAGGTTTTCAAATCGGTTGACGTTTGTATGTGATCAACAGTTTAATGTTAAACTATACAGACGAATTCGGTAACGGTCAATATATTTCGAAAGTGAGCTATTAGCTGGATAGACAGTACTCGCATCCAAGCAACAGCCAATCGGATTATTTTTTGGGTTCACAATATTCACGAAAATCAAAGGGGAGTGATAACTTCATCCACTACATCATGTAAAACTGTTTTCGTTGTGCGCGCGTTTGTGGTTGTCGCTTGGAACTGAACTCTGAAACTGGCTTATTGCAAACATTTCCAGAAGAAGATCACGTTAACCACAGACGTTATATCTCTTTTAGGTACTACTTACTTGGGATCGACGCCATTACATTACGTCCGAGATATGAATTCCGAGTCCATGAATGAACTCAACGAAATCTTACAAGGTGCGTACGCTCAGCTGATGGGACTCATCAACGTAGGATTCACGGAAGTGCTAAAGGATGGAACGAACTCCCCATGATGCAGAAGTCCGCAGTTAAATTATAAAATCAAGTGTTTTTCAAACGTTTCCTTCATATCCTTCGGATGGCGAACATACATGGGTAGTTATGAGAATGATGACAAAATAAAATATAAAGCCATAGTTAATCAGACACATGAGTCACACAAGAGCGTATTGCTCAGCAAATGAGGAAAGTAGGTAGGCATGACCTGCAACACCAACAACCCATGAAACTGATAGCCCGATAAGTAAAAACTCTCTGATGTTAAATCCAAATTTCCGCTTTTGTGGACTGTCGGCGATCATCAATCCCATCTCCGTTGAGCTACAAAGGTAAACTTAAGAGAAAGGAATTAACAAATAACAGAGTTGAATTAACAGAATCGGAGTCCTTACTTAAGTATGCTGATAACCTAGCATGACAGAGGCAAAACCTTAGGAAATCCTGCGTGCAAGACTAAGAGATTTCTCGACTAGGATCAGATGTTGATTGTCCACAGGTGATTGCATCGTTTACATGGTGAGAAGTGGCGGATTTTTGGATCGTTTAGATTGGCAATTCTGATTTTCAGTCTATAAATCACGTGGCGTTTGCTAATGTAACCCGCTGGGTCATGTTTGGACTGGATCACATCACAATGTCTTACCCGTGATATGGACAGTGAGCAGCAATCAGAAAACTCCTACTCCAAGCGTCAGAATCTTCCTTATCACATACTGTGCGTGGAATACAAAATACAAACACAATATCATGCCGCTAATTACAACCAGTTGTTGTCATCTTAGTCACCACCCATCAGTGTGATCTGGTTCCCGTATGATGTGTAGTCTAGTCAAATGTGCGCACAGCATTCTTCAAGAAATTGCAGGTTTCCAAAGCACAAAACGATTTAGTCTGAACAACAATCTTGAACGAGTTGTCCACGCCGGTCTCGATAACGTAACAATTTGCTTTCATCACGGATAAAATTAGCAAATTAAACATGGTGACAGGAGGTGGAACCACACGATCAAATAGCAAGACTACAGAGCTGAGATAGGCCAAGAAACGCTTATCATTTTATTGATGAATAGTAGAGATGTTCTTTTTTTCCTATACGTGGAAAATCACCCCACATTTGATCACAACTGTCGCATTCTCATAGACTTTCCAGTCGGTCTGTTTACAAAGGAAGCACTAGACTCGAATTTCGCTTGTATTAGAGCGTGACATTAATGCATATCCCTGACACAGTCAGGACTAGATCTCCGGTCACGCTTTCAAGAGGCAACCGTGTTAACTACTGCGTCACTGATCTCACATTCGGCAAGACTGAATCATCAAATGTGAACTCTCAGCCACATTCGCTTGTGTTGAATACTCTGATTGCCAGAAAGTCTTCAGAGGAGAATCAATGATTACTCTGTTAACTCCAATCGATGACTTCATGACTAGGACTTCCCTCTATTTCGAAATCGCAGAAATCATCAACTTGTTGAGCAGTATCTGGATTACTAACGAGCAGTAGGGTTTTTCGTTTTTTGCATACAGACTGAACATCATTCAAAATTGACCACAGCTGTCTCATTCCTATAGACTTTCCAGCCGGTTCGTTTTGAGAAGAAGGACTGGGCTCGAAGTTCGCTTTTGTTAGAGCTCGTCAGTAATGCATATCCTTGCCACGACCGGTTGTATTGGTTGCATAGTTTTAAAACGCTATGTTTGAGTCCATAAGTAGCGCAGCACACCTAAACACGCAGGATGACGTGTCTCAAATTCTGCGGGAAAACTGTTAACTTTCGATCAGTCTTTTAGTAACTTGTGTCTGTTTCGTTCCGAGTACGGATTTTGTTGTCCATCATTTGGTGAAAAAAAAAGAGCGTGATAGCAAAATCCATTAGGGAACTATTGTGTTTCTATTTTGTCCACATTCAGCCACCTGTGCATGTTGGTTTTCGGCCCAGCGCTGTCTTACAATCGCTGAAACAGTTGCAGGAATGCGTGTTAGTAGCCAGGGCTTATCGATTGTGGACTGTGGCAGTCAAAACACCAAGGCCATCGGACCGCACGTCTTGACCAGAAATGCGCTTACATCCCCATACCAGCTAGTGTGACTGTGGTTATAGCGGTTTGTTGTGCCCCTTCACACCCGATTTGGTTAAGAGGCCTGTTCGTTGAGTAAGCTCTGTGGTCCGATCTCTGGAATTTGTATCTGGGTTCACACTATTGGGACAGCCTATAGTGAAGGCCCTTGCATCCGTTCTGTCTCGTGCTTTTAAGGTAGTCGTCCTGCAAGGCGCGGCGTCGGAATTTGCTTTGTGCCACTCGTTTGCGGTCTAATTCACGTGCCAATCGCGCATCACATGGCCGTCCGTTAACATGCCTACAGGTCAAGTGAATGTACGCCTGCATACGTGTGTGGCAGTGGTGACCATGGTGCTGACAGAGCAAGTCACGCTGTCAGTCGGACGATTGAGTGTAAAAATGTCTCAACGAAGACTGTGAATTAGACCGGGAATGTCGCACGGCCGGATAAGAATCTTGTGGGCTCGGGTATCGATAGTAAGGTGCGTGTGAGACAGTTGAAACACAGGGTCTGCTGAATGACTGAAGTTGAGCGTAATTATTGTCGTAGTCATTAGAGTTGGTACACTGCAGCAGGCGATTACAGAGTAAATCTGAGCCGGAGCATACGACTCAGAATTCTGATATACCAAGCCGTTACTGAGAAACGAAATACCATAAGATTCAGCCAGATGTTTGTGCGCTCATGCAACCGCGAGGCCATTCATCTCTGTAATGCAGGGCGGTATTTCATGTCAATCCGCAGTCTAGTAGTTAAACACTATCTGTCTGGGGTCCGCTTTGTCAGTGTTTCGCTATTTTCTTTATTTCGGGGCCAATCGGGCCAATCCACGCATACATCAGTGCCAGAACAACGAATCGCTCAATCGGTTTCTAATCAGAACTATCTGTGGGTAAACATCGAAAGCCGTTTTAGTCCACTGAATGATGAAGCAAACTTCTGGGCAAGTTTGTGAGTGCCTTCAACAGTAGCCAATCTACGTGTTTTGTTCGATCCGAAAATTAGACATAGCCCCATCACATGAATTACTAAATGCCAGACAATCAAACATGTAACCCACTCTCACTTATAACTTGCGACGAAACGGGATAGAACTTATTCAGTGATAATGGATCTCAGTTGTTGTAAGCCGCAAATCGAGGTTCCGCTAGCTATTTCGGCGACAGATCTCATTGATCTAGAGTGTACAGGCCACGATCACCATAGTAAGGTCGTAAACAAATGTTTCGTGATGTTAACTGTGCTGTGATGTAACCTGTGATCTGTCTCCAGTAGGGTAGTAGCTCGAAGAACAAACTGTGGGAACCGGGAGTTCAAAATATCAAATTTTACCAATGGAGAAGCGACGCCTCAAACATAACTAACTTGGTTCATAGTATGTCCGTCGTTTGGGAGATGTCTTGATTGAAATTAAATTGAAGCAAGATGGACTGTAGGGCTAATTAATTTAAAAACATCTAAAACCATATTAGATTATAGTTGAAAATACATACTGCCGCTCAGGGAATTGTCTCCAAATTAGAATACATTAGGTAATATCGTCTCCAATCCGAAAGACTGATAACATCATCATCATAGCAGCCATGAGTCTGGCCAAACGATACTGTGGCTCGGGCCGTTGTTCACCTCAATAGTGACGCGGATATCCTAGAAGAAAACGTTACTAAGAAGGTTGAAAATTATTAAAAGAAGACAAAGTGGAAGAACTAGAAATGGTATGGATACAGATACACTACTGACTACGGCATACTAACATATCGAATAGTGTGTATAGCCAGTGGTTTGAGTGGCCACGAGGACCCCAGCCAGGCAGGCGACACCTACCCACATTGCTCAATGGAGCAGTCAGGGTCTTCATATTTCGTGACCACATTGTTGATTGACCACCACGCGGTTTTACCCAACTGTTGGTGGTCTCAGTATATAATGCCCGGTACGGTAAACGATCACATGATATACGGAATACGTGACCCAAACATCGCAAACTGTGCAACGTAATTAGCTGACCAATTGATCGCGTATCCCGAGTGTTCCGAAATACGTGCCAGCGAACGACCACATTGTTCACGCGATCAGTCCACTTAATATGGGCCAATTGGCGGGGACAACGATGGTCAAACACAGCGAGCCTGTTAATATCTTCTTTGTGAACAGGCCACGTTTTCGAACCATAGAGCAAAATGGAACGCACACAAGCATTATATACCCTTCCTTTCAGCGACAACCGAACGTCTTTCCGACGCCACAGATGACGCAGTTTGACGAAGGCAACTCGTACCTTTTGCTATCCTCACTGATACCTCATCAGCAATATTACAACCTGACGAGATAAAGAAAGTGGGAGTGGAAATGTCCCAGTCTTGAAGTAACACTTTTCACTCTGAAGGTGCGAAGTGCATTCCATACAAACGAGCCCGGTCACAAACCTTGTCTAGCATGTCTTCGGCAGAGGGGCTAAGTAAGACAGTCTCGTGCGCGTACTCCAGATCTGTCAACCACGCGCCAGGAAGAAGCTCAACACCGAGCTCGCTGGATTCCCGAAGCGCACCCTCCAGAATATCGTCCATGACAAAACTGAACAGGAAGGGGGAAATCGGACACCCCCCGACGAACATCACTAGAAATGATGAACGCCGGGGAGTTATCCATACACTCTCATCCTGCATGCAGAGTAAGTTATCTGAACAGATTAACGTATTTCCTTGGAACTCCCGTGCGAAGAAGACAGCTCCAGAGAACGTTAAGAGCAACTGATTCGAAAGCAGCTTTCAGGTCCAAAAAGATCACGACTGTCTGCTGTCTGTAACAGTGCCGATGTTCCAAGATCGGTCGCAAGGTAAAAATATGATCAACACACCCTCGACCGGATCGGAATCCTGCCTGTTCTTCGCGTATCTGACCTTCTTGGCTTAGTGAATCGACGTAGAATGAGGCCAGTGAGTAATTTGGACGCACATGACACCAAACTGATGCCTCTGTAGTTGTCACATAGACTTCGGGACTCCTTTTTGAAAATGGGAATTACTGCTAACAGGCACCAATCATGATGTACCTCTTCAGCCTCCTAGATCGTCTGGAGGAGTTTTGTCAGTTCTGATATCAACCTCTCGCCACCACCCTTGAAAAGAGAAGGAGAGAGGAGATCTGGTCCAGGAACCTTGTTACGTTTCAATAACTTGAGCTCAAGGACCACTTCTGCTTCCGGCGGAGGGCCGCCCGAAAAACGCAATAACTGACCATTCGGGTCCCTTCGTCCACATGATTTGGTTGAGGCCAGCTGAACTGTTCTTCAAAATGTTCAGCCCATCTGTCAAGTCAACGAGTGAACCATCTTTTTCACATATGGTATCACTTACACCGACTCGACGCTCAGTACAACCACGGATCAGGGAAAAACGCCTTCTGCTATTCCCCGACAAAAAGACTTTCTCTATCTCTTTCGATTGTTCGACCAAGTAGTGCTCACGACCTTTGCGCAAGCTTTTAGTCAGCTTGCGTTGGAGTTCTCGACGTGACGGAAACCCAGTTCTGTCGCAACTGAACGGCTCCTTCGGAACATGCCTGTTCACAGCATGCTTTCATAGCTGAGGCGATTTGTTCACCGTGTTCGTTAGGATCCTTCATCTGATTCGATCTGGGCAACTTCTTCACCAACGCCTTTTGGTAAGCGTTCATTACATCCTCATCGCTCGAATGCCAGTTAAGTACCTTGCATTTACGAACATGCGTCCTCTGGGAAAATGACAAAACAAAACGGGCACGCACAATAGCGTGGTCCGAGTCCAGATAGTTGTTCCGAAAAGCACGATAATTCTTGACAGAGTGATGCCACCTGTAACTCACTGTTATATGATCCAACTGTGTCCACGGAGGTCTCCATGTAACGCAGTGCTTCTTCTTGTGTTGGAATGCGGTGCTCGAAATATAGAGACCGTAGGATGCGCACAGCTGTAATAGTCTTTCGTCACTGTCAGTGCATTGTGCCCGGGCACTAAACATACCTCCAAGCCGCTTCTCATCCGGAGAAAGATGACGAAGGTGAGTTTTAAAATCATCCACTAGTATGATTATATGTGAATGCTCAGTTTGCCTCAGAAGGTCAACGAGGTTGTCATAGAATGCATCCTTGGTGGCATCCAAAGAGCTGAGCGCGGACATTGAAGGCGCCAATGTTTATCAGTTGTCTAGGCCTCAGAAAACAATTATCGCCCGAAGGCACATGGAAGGCAGAAGACATGGGTGGTAAAATGGTAGGAGGAAGTTGCGTTGGGTGAATAATGTTACCGTCAGGAGAACAATAACTTCTGGTACTTCCCGGCCGTTTATGCCGCGGAAAGGGGTCAACCTGAGGGACTTCATCTCGAGTCTGACTCAAAGGTCTGACCTGGGAGACAACAGGATACAGGGTGTTCCTGGGGGACCCTACCCGGAGCCAACGACTCAAGAGTCTGACTCACTTGATAGTGAGGGACTTGCCTAGCCCGAGGGTGCAGGGAATAAGACAATGATGTCTCATTCTGAACACTGCTGCGCGCAGTGGATGTACTCGAAGCTACATCAGGCTTTTGTTTTTCGACCGTACTGGATAATACGCCGGTGGTCACGATCAATCGTTGGACGATCGGAGTGCTCTTTGTTTGAGGGTACCTTTTCTAACCCCCTTCTTCCTGATACGGAAGGCAGCAGTGCCGCAACTATAAAAATAGTTCTACTATATGCCCATAGGATCGTGCCTCACTACCTAAGCACTCCTACGTGGTCAGTAATGCGAAACACATTGTTATGAGTATAATTGCTTTTCGTCTGACTGCCCTCCATTGGTCTGTATGACCAGGTTGCACCTGGAAGGATCAGAGTCCTAGTCAGCGTATCCCACCGGATCAAAACAGCGCACAAGCTTGACTACCTCGCCAAGGTAGCAGTATAGGTCTGATAACTGTATCAAGCGAAGCGGTAGGAGTTTGATCGAGTAAATTTGATGTTACAGCACAGAAAAATTGAACTGGTAAAGACGAACACCGTCAGAAGCTAACTAATGTAGACAAAAGTATGACACTGGTGGACTACAAGGATAGAGTGGGAGCATAAAACACGCTCCCACCGACGAAACGTTGAGTGCAATAACCGTAGCGTGCAGCGGAAGAAAGTGAGGAGTGGTGAACGGACAGTTCAGTCCGGACACCAATCGGGTCACTGACCCATCAATGCAATAGTAAACCCAGTTACTGACGCTAGCGGTTTCTTATCGGATCGTAATCATTGCACACACGCGGCATATTCGACCTTTAAGACATTTGTTTTACTTAGATAGTGTTCTCTCCTAAGAACCGTCCTAAGAACACTCACGTCGAATATCCAAATATTCGATGTACAGTTTGGACGGGGAAGTAAATAGTTTTATCTGCAAAGACTAAATAGGATTCTAATGTTAACAGACCGCTGGAAAAAAAGCAACAGGTTTGGAAAAGACGCTCACTGTCACGAAATTTTAGCGCTAGCATGAAAAGGCTGCATATTTAGTTTGCTATTGACAGCTCACTGTTAGACCTTATTGCACGTATGCTCTGAACACGTAACACACCCATAACCGTGGGCCACGCTAACCGGATTATAGTGCATCTCCTAACGTCCACCGGCATCAAAGACAACAATATACCAGTGGTTTACGCTGACGGTTGTCTGTCGTACAGTCATGGAGAAAACAGAAAGCCCTACTCAATCAGAAAAAAAATGGAAGGGACCTAGCTACCGAAAACAACTATGTCCTTACTCAAAAATTCATAATCAAGGTGTCTAAACCCTGCAAGCAAACAAACCAGCTATGAGCGAAAGTAAGGCATCATCAACTGCCTCACGACTTTCACTATCAAGCGTGATTATGTACGTTTATTTCACAGACAACATAGCCGAACGAAAACATTCGCGCCATTGAGTCTGACTGACTGCCATCTATCTTAAAGTCTCCAGGCATCGATTTTGTGGGTTGTGAATGCCCTATCCTAAGAGGTGAGTCAGTGGGCACTTTCCCATTCCCCAAAGGCGCAGGGAAGGAACAGTACAAAACCAAATCTAACAGGACAATTATCATTCACATTGCTTTTTATACCGTAGAATCATTCCAACTAACAGCTAGTTGTTAGATTACTGATGAGTAGCCGGGGATTTGGTTAATTTCAAGTTGAACATCACTCAAAATTGATCGCAGCTGTCGCATTTCCGTAGACTTTCAAGTCGGCCCCTTTCGAAAACAAGCATTAGACTCGAGTTTCGCTCTTGTAAGAGCTCGTCAGTAGTGTATATCCTTGCCACGATCGGGAGTAGAACTCCGGTCACGCTTTCATGAGAGAACCTTGTTGACCACTGCGCTAGTGACCTCACATTAGGCATGATTGAATTATTATATGTGAACAGTCATCCACTTTAGCTTGTGAGCAATAATCACTGGTCACTCACAAGCGAAAGTTGCTGGGCGTTTACAAATGATAATTCGGTCATGCCTAATGTGAGGTCAGTGGCGCAGTCTTTAGCCAACGTTTATCGTCTGGTTCATTCAATTTTCTCGACTTATGAACAGACCACTTTTATTCGAAACGGGTAAATCATACCTTCACCGAATCAAAATAATTCAGCATATCAAGGAAAAGCAAAACAAGTGCACCACGTGTCAATTGGTTGGTCATACAATGGGCTAGCCCAGTGTCACGTCACTTCCTAAACTAGTTATCGTGACATCGGAATGAGAAGAGTGAGTTGCCTCGGTACACGTCCATGACCACGAATATCACGAGAAGGCAAGATCAGCCGTCTATTTTAGTCATGGCTAGGACGTATGTTCGGCTCAGCCAATCCTTCGCGAAAGCGAATGTATAATACTTACTACTCCTGAATTTGTTCTAACTGGGAACGATAGGTGAAAGAAGTCAACGACTGGGACCACGAATATCAGAAACGTTAAAGCACAAACGGCGCCACCGACAGGACAAACCCGATATGTACTCAAACTGCGGTGGATGCAAAAACTGTCATTCATGGTTGAATCTTATGTTATAAGTGCCTCAGTATGCTGATTAGTCTGCCGAATTACATCTCACACTGACCAGAAATTCGTTGACCTTCGTAGCCTTATACTACTGCGCGAGAGTTAGCTTTTGGGTTGTTTTGGTATATGTGCATTCCATACAGTTCTAAAAACACCACAAAAGCCTGCTGTTCACAGAACCATTGTTTACAGTTACCGTGCTTCGTTTCCGCTCCATGATGACTCTATACAGGGCGCTCTGATAGGAGTGCCACAAAAGCAACCACCACTCGTTTCGACTCAAATACCCGGCACGAGCCCTAGCGAACAGCTCTGTACATTCTCCGTTCAGATTTTTATGTTGATACTAACTGGGTTCCCAATCATTTCAAGTAGATTCACTTCACCATACATAATATTCAGGTGTTAAGTAACAAGGAGCATTAGCATGAACGAATACGTAGGATTTGCTTACCTGCAGCAGTAAGTTCTCTATCCAATGCGTGAAAACGTCACTTGTAAACGAACCGAGGTCCGCGACGCACTTTATTAATTCTCCAGCGTATATAGCAGGCGCATTTGGAATTTCGATTCTTGCTCTCATCATCATCATGGACAGCAATACATCAGCGGTTTTCACTGATGCTTTCGACGATCGTTCAGAATTTTGACAGGAATGCACATTTAAAGTTAGCTCATCTAACAGTAAATTTCATTTTACAGGCTTAGTGCACCTGTCCGATTGAGATGAAGCATAAGGCATCCTACATCTGGTGCTGTCTCTTTATATCCGAAGACCTCATACTTTCCTATAGAACGTGACACCTCCTCAGGACAAGCAATCATCAATCAAAATGTGGATGCATTCGCACCCAAATAGCATGAATAAAGGCAAAAAGTTTGTGTTGTGTACCATGTTTTGACCAACAGAATAAGAACAGCATAACCGTATGGGCTGATTGTGAAACTCTACGTTTTAGCAACCTCTGGTGCCCGGATTGAAGATTACTAAAATTTATTCGCGCCATCCTGTTGCCCTTAGTCTATTTGTCTTAATGAGAATATTTTCGGATAGTGGAATTGGGGACCTCTTTACCATATCCTGTGTCAATTTGATCTGCGCCCATATGTGGGTAAGCGTCGAATTTTCTTCCATCAAAGTCGGCAGTTCCTCAACTTTCAGACCGACCCATTTAGAACACCACCTTCAAGCACAGTTGGTGCGACGTGCTCATCCCAATAGTGGTTTTACGTTTGACGCCCGGGTTAAAAAACACGAAAACGGTTTCCTCCACTTGTGCAAGCATACATCATCCGTTTATGAGCCATCAACGAATGTTCTGCACGGGGAACCAATGAAACTATTTCGTTTACAAACCGACTCCAAAAACGACGACCAAACAGACACGTTGCACAGAGCCGAAAATTGATCTAACTGCAGCGAAAATCTACCCGATTCACCGCTTATTCAAACCCTGAACCAACAGGAGTTCTAACAAGGGACTAATCCAAACGTCGCGTTGAAGATACTACATCAGGATTAGACAAACAGTCTCAATATTACGCCTTCCGTTAGTCGCCTATTTCTTTGTTCTGTATTGCACCAACAAACGTACAGTTTGTGACTTTGTATGTGTCGATATGATCAGCCAATGATTTAATACTATTGTACATTCATAAATTCGGCTTCTAGTCTCATGAATATGAACTACTTACAGCAACTAGTAAGAGGTCTTCTCCTTATTACTTACGTGGGAGGTTTCAATCCGAATACGAATTGTAGGCCTATTCGAAGTCCCTAATTCAGAGTGATACAACAAACAATGAAAAATATTCAAGAAAAAACGAATGGCACATTCTAGCAAACAGACTACTGGGTCCATCGTACAATCTCAATGTCATGGGCGCTGATCACATGGCTCAACATTCGCGTTCCTCGGTATACGCCAACTCACGGCACCACCTGGTTGGTAACCATTCGCTAAAACATCCACGTGATCTGAGTTGAGCCATGCGAATAGACAACTCGGTTGGCAGTATCTATACTTCGTTATCTAAGAAATGAGTACAAATGAATTGAAACAGCTTTGATAAGCTATTGGCATAGAAAGATCGAAGTGAACAAAGCGGTGGATGTCACAAACTCGAACGTTCGCCAGAAGATCCGTGCAAACATTCAGTAAACCCCATACACACCAATAATCGAAACGACGGAAGTCTTGCGCCAACATGAGGGGCGATGTAGACGAACGCGGAAGTGAACTGGTAGCATCGAACAGATGACACCGTATAGAATTACGACCTGGAATCTCATTCGTTGTTTTGGCCACCCAGATAAGTGTCTAAGTTTTTTAGAACAACATCGCCAAACTGTACCGGATGAGAGTGGTTGAGCGATTATTCACGGTGAAACGTAGAAACAACCCTCTTTTTTGGTCAACGTGGTTGCAGGATCAAAACCAGACCTAAAATATTTGAAACTGCCTCTGTTGCGGGCGATCTTGTCTGACATCCCCAGCTTCAAATTGGCCCTGAAAGTGATTCAGATAAGTATTACCATCACCAATTGTTAGGGCGCCCACCGTGTTACCGTCCCAAGACGCATCCGTCGTGAGAAAGAAAAACGATTGAGTTTGTCCCAGTTGGCCGACCTGCTCAGAGCGGCCGAGATGTGACCTTGGCTAGTTTCTACCTGTTTGACTTTTTATTCCGCTGTACCCATTAGTGACCTTAACCATTTTTTCCGGTAAATTTTTTTCTCTTTTTATGATTCAGGAATGTTCTTATGGCCACTGCGCATCATATAAGTACTTTGTCTTTGTCACACACGTTTTGGGGCGGAACAAGGCCCTTTTATTCGTACGTGTCTTTTGACTTGTCCTGGCAGCGAATATGGGGACAGTCGCAGTACTTTTTGGGATCGAGATTTTCGCACTAATTATTACCGGGACGAGAATCCGAATTCTGCCAAGCGAATTACCATAACAAGGACGAATCAGTGTATCATTTAGGAGGGTTTACAACACTAACATTGATAAAACAGCCGGGGTTATGACACAAAGAAGTGGTTGGGTAATCAAACTATGAGGACTAAAAATGTAAATGAATACAACGTCAATTTTTTTTATCAAGGAAGCTGACGTATTTATTTTCTTCGGTTTAGGGTCCAGTCGTCAGTAAAGAAGTTACAGAAACTACGGTTAAGAGTACCACATAGTCCATAATATAGCTATACATTCAATTGTACGGCTTGATTTTAAACCCAAGAAGACGTGAGTACCAAAACGTCTATCGTAAACTAGTTAACACAGGACTACGGAGGCTCTGAATAGATGTGACAAGCGGTTATTGCAAAAGGCAGTCAGGACAGAAAACGAACCAGACTGAACGACCATATAAGGCACTCGTTGTGTTAGAACGAACCAGGTTAGGTGTACGTTAACAAGCAAACGAGGAGATGCGGCTAATATGGAGTAGAAATCGGCGAGCGGTCGTATGGCTGCAATCTGACTGGCTACTCGGAATAATACACAATTATGCATTTCACAATGAATCTGCCTCTGGAAAAGTAGACTGAAAGTCCCGGTCTCACTCCTCACAAACAGCAGTCGATTCTACCCACTGGTTTACACAATCCCCACTATAATGATATCCCGACCCTGGATTGAACAGTGTTGCGCGATGTACCCTGACTGCTTCGTTAATAGATGCGCCTCTTAACAAAGAGCACAGTCATTTAGTATGTTCACCATAACCTCGTTACATCAGAAATTCATTTCGCCAGACCCCACATCCTAGTCGTACGACTCTGCCTCGTCTTGTACTCCAAGTGGCATTTCACGTCTAGCAAGGAACCGCTGCAACAAAGACGAGGCTCGTGCTTGTAAAGTTATGATTAGCCCACACGGAAACAACCGATGTGGCGAGAAGCGCTCTGGGCGAGCGCCGCTAACCCAGGATAGCAGGATGCTTAACGTGTGACTTGGCCATGGTCATACAGCAACACAGGGTTAACCTTGCCTTTTGCAGGATCCATGGTCAGACGCGTATCCATTGACTTACGTTTCCCACCTGAAATATTGTAGTAATTAGTCCCTGGCTTGTGACTTGGCAATAGGTTAGCTACTAACACGACCACTTAACCGTGTATCCCAAATGGTAACTTTACTTGACTCGATGAAACACGCTTGTGATTAGCCTAGATTCATTTAGCTCGAAGATAACAACTATCGGATCGTAGCCTTGTAGGGCGAAACCGCTGATGCGTTAAAACAAAAGGCGATGACTGACATCAGCCTTTTACGTGGAGAAACATAACAGAAAGAAAATAATCCTGTTTA
Organism: Paragonimus heterotremus; assembly: GCA_013368495.1. Classification (NCBI taxonomy): domain Eukaryota; kingdom Metazoa; phylum Platyhelminthes; class Trematoda; order Plagiorchiida; family Troglotrematidae; genus Paragonimus; species Paragonimus heterotremus. Next base: position 136,001 of record LUCH01000769.1, read on the forward strand.
TTTGGTACACTACTCTTGGCTGAGAATTAATGAACCCAGTGTGTCCACAGTATCGTTCAAACCTGAATACAAGTTACCACTGGGAATTGCTTTTGGAGGGAGCAATGGATAGGAGAACATCGATGTAGTTTTCACGTTCAATGGGATGACCACGGGCGATTTCAAATTCTGTTTTGTAGGAGAAATAAGTTGGTTTTTTTTTTGTTGAACTTACCCCTGAGTGCGACGTTTGGATCGTACCCCATCACGTCAATCAGATACCTTTAATACGAACGCAAGTTATCCACAGAAACAAAACTAACCTGCAAATTAGATAGCCCGTTCGATTGACGCCGTGTGTGCAATGGACGACAATAATGCCATCTGGACGGAAATAAAAGCAAACAGTAATGCATTGAAAACAAGGCACCAAATAGCGCAAATGATGAATGTGTACATTACTGTGGAAGATAATGTTTTGGTTATTATTAATGAACTTCAAACAATTGGAAAAACTGGAGGAGATTTCGATTTATGGACATAAGTACAGAGAACGATTTAGTTTGAGGTGTCATAAGGAACATGATCCAAGTAAATAAGGTGACTTAAGGCACTATCTTCGGCATGCGCTAATTTACACATCACTTCAGTAAAAAGAGTTGGTACTTTGAAAAGTTTGTGAACAAGAGCTGTCAATCAAATGTGTCACATTGGTCACCATTGGCTTCTGAAACGTCCGGAAAGATAGGCTTGAATTCGTTTCAACTCATAACATCGTGGCATTTCGTATGCGGAAAGGATACAGATAATATAAACAAAAGTTGTGCATCTTTCGTGCGTTCTAATCAAAGTCACAGTGGGAACGTCGTTTTTACGCACTTAGCATAAATCCGAACCGTGATGGTTCATGTGATGGTAACATAGATTAACAGTGTCTAGAGTGGATTGTCCATCGGAAGTAAATGCTAAATCCACATGAGTAAGTGTTTAGTACAGGTTGAAGTAATGCAAAACGTTTTTCAATCAATTGAGTTAAACGTGCTCCATCACTCAGATGATCAAAGAACCTTTGAAATCATGTCGATTTAAGCTCGTCTAACCGAAAAGTGAGATGCGAACACTAAGGTTAGACTTTTCTGAGTAAGGTATGAGTATTTAAGAAAGCGGATGGAAACCTGACGTCCTAGTACAATGTATCGTCAGTATAGTCAGCGATCCCACTGTTCCTCACTATCTGTTGAAAACGAAAAAGCTATACAAAATGACAGTCTCAATAGTTCGATAAACCACTCGAAGTTTGAGTACGCCCGTTTAGGACGGATTTGAAACATACCTCCGAATTGGGAAAAACAAGAACTTGGCTACCAACAAAAAAAGACTAAATTTAGCGTATCTGTGTTAATAACCATCCACTCATCCTCTCACGTTTTTCTATTCGCCAATCATACCTTCGACCACAGTGTAACATCGAATAACCCATTTCTGGTGTGTTTAGCATTTTTTGATCCAGAATTCTGCAGTTCAAATGGCTATCAGTGATCAAACGGGACAGTATCATTCTCACAGGCAGCGCTATTACCCTCAGTCTCAATATGTGTGAACAAGGATTACGATATATGTTGGTCCAAGTTTGCGCAGGCGACATGCCCGACAGCATATTTGCAAGCTCTGTACAATTTCTTTGATGTAGTACAGCAGCGTCTCTATGGTCAAAAAATTGCATATGCAAAACTGAATTGAATGACTGTCTTCCGACAGAACGAATGCCATAGTATTGTGTAAAAGACTGATGAACACAATTCCCGTAGCAAACAAGATGAAATTCAGATATTCATCAATACTCGTAGGAGCCTTTTGAAATCATGACGACAATAGGTTGCAATAGAACAAAACGTTTTCAATGAAAACTAACTAGAATGTTGAGATTGTAAAATTCCACAAACACATCTTGCATACTCAGATAAACATCTGGTCAGCGGGCATACTGTCGCCTCATTCTTTTAGGCTTGTGAAAACCGGTTAGACGTTATCTGATGTAGTGTGTTGGTCAGGCGGCCCAGTCAATAATTAAGGAGACCGGAACAATTCAGTGAATTGTCTTGTTACGCAATCGGATAACTTTGGCCTGGGCAGTAGCATGCACAGATCATTTCGATAGAACTATACTGAGAAGGTTGAGTGTTCGTTTCATGTTGACTAGGTGGGCGTTGACATGTAGACGAGCCGTAATTATGTCAGTGATTGATTGTCTATCACTTGTCCAGATTCAGGTAGATCCTACAAACATAGAGACGTACGACCCACACAGTATGGTGAACGACCGTAAACAAACGAGAAACCATCACTGATGAGTTGCAGACTGACACATTAACCTTCAGATTCAAAGCGATCAGCGGACAACCAGTGAGCGGAACATGCAGTCTGGCTACACAGAATGTTCTCTTGATGGAAGTGGCGGGACGTGATGGTGAGTCGGCCAGTGTGACCCCTTTGAATATCACATGGTGGCAAACCAATTCTAATCCCCAGGAGTCTTTGCTATCGGTCGAACAACCTGCATGTTTGGTCACCAAGTGCTCCAGGAAGTTACTATTGTGTACGGTATAGTCTACGAACCACAACGCTATCAATGTTTGCCAATTGACACTACTCGATGTAAACGACCCAATGTACACACCGACGGTCGAATATCTGAAAACGGTATACGCCCTATAATCTGCGCTGCCAGGAGTCACAGCCAAAGAGTAGCGCCGTTCGAACGGTGACTATGCACACGCGATCCTCAAGCTACAAAGGTATGCCTTTCTATTGTCAGAGATTTCCTGAGCTGGCGAATACCGTCTAGGCATCAGAAATATGAGCATTCACTTCAGTCACAGCACCGCCACCACCAGTCGACGGTCTTCACAGCTTCGCCATTTTATACCAAAAAAACTGTGAACACAGCAGTCTTGAAGAGACACTATTAACTGCAACCCCAAGAGCAGCAGTCCGGAATAATAAATGAAACAATATCTATCATGGTCGATGTTGTTTGGAAATCGCAGAATAGCAATACCTCGACGGCTAAATTCGGAATCAGTCAGCTTTAATTTCGATATCTTGTAAACTTTACGAACAGTCTTCCATTATTTCGTCTACGACAAAATTGTATGAAAAAGACTAAGTTTACGACGTTGACATACATCGTTCTTATGGCTGGACTTCTTAGACAGGTCGCCGTAGACTTTAACCAGAGTTGAAACGTGGAAATGTAGAGTGGATGCTGTATCCACATACTTGATTGACACAGCCCAAGAGTTGAGTGAACTCAAACGTATAGATAAGCTCAAGTAAGCAGATGCACATTTATAATTGATAAAAACGACTACTGTTGACCGGCGGTATTTATGATAATGTTCCAGAATGTGGTAAAGCGTCGAATCGTTATCTACAGGCCACATCTGGTAAGAAATCCCAGTAGTTCTTCCCTAGCATCGGCTCTCCAAGCTACAGTGAAATGACGGAATATGATGGATACGTGAACTCTAGTTATGGCTGGGATCAAACATACTTTTCTGTGGTGCTTATAAGATTCTCATGAAGATGGGAATTTTAACCGACTGGCTCCGGCATACAGTGGTTCTCGACCATAGGCTCCCTAATACTCACTCCTTTGAAAAGTATCGGTATGAGGTCATCCGGGTCAACAGCCTTACTGCATCTGGCGACAGAAACGTAGTCACAAACCTGTTATGGTAGGTGATTTCAAATCTGCTGGCTGGAGTATGACCTTGTACACTTGTATCGGAAACACCGTAGGAACGGTGGATGAACAAAACTGTCCCTTCGCCCAGGGACCTAACCTTGTGGATTTATCACGGATGAATGTTATCTGACTCGGTTAAAATTTCGCCGACAAATGGACGCTCCGAGCCAGTGACACGGATAACCTACCACCATACCCCGAGGTTAAAAGGGCTTTCGGTTAGCAAACTTTTTCATTTAGTCTGGCCCCTCGATCAACAATCAATCTACGCGTGCGCTTTATGTGGATAACCATCTTCAAGTTGTTTTATGAACCTCTAAGAAGAATATTCCGTCCGATATGCAACAGCTCTAGAGAGTCCTCGGGTATCTAATGTTTACTATACTCGCAAACTACTGTGTTGCATGCTATAAGGCCTGCTACCTGGATTTTCCGTCAAATTTGCATTCGGAAACAGTTGGGGTCTGTAAGGCTACAGTCGATCAGTTCTCATTATGAGCCAGTTTGATAATACACATCCTGTTGAAAGCACGACCAACTTTCTAACAGCCCGTCGGCGCTGTCGATGAAATCGGCATCCAACAAAATCTAGAAATAAACCAGTGTACCAACCCGTGCACGATCTGAATCTAGGTCCGATAGGACTTATAGCTCCGAAAGAAACCACACTACCTGCAACCAATAGTTGCAGTCTTTTAGAGGCGATGCCTGATCTAAAAAAAGTTTTCAGCCTTCTTCCAACCTCCAGTTTGAAAGGCCGGGCAACTTTGGTTCGTCAGACCTCTGCCTATTAGCCTGTCTGCCATGAGTGACTCTGTCAATGTGATCAGCACATCATCCAGTTTGGTTGGACAGTTCATCAGGATGCGCAAGATGTCACAGTGCGGAGAAGTCCGGTCTACTCAAGGCGGTCCATCGCGAACACCATTCATAATAAAGCTGAACAGGGAAGGTATCGGACACCTGGAACAAATGCTATTATAAATGATGAACATTGGAGACAGCTGCTTACAAACTCTCACCCTGCTTGCAGAATGAACATACGCTGATATTAACAAATTCAGATAATCCTCTGGGAACACATCTAGAGAAAATTAGAAGCAACTGAATCGACGATAGCCCCTAGGCCTAAATCATCAGTATCACAGACAGCAATACATCAGTGAATCACACTGATGCTTAACTGCCACACAACTAGGAAGAAGAAGAAACAAACCCTGTTTAGGAAGAGAGAAGAAAAAAGGGAGAGGGGAGGGGACCTAGTCACTAAAAATAGCTACGTGTACATTCGAACATACATCAAGGCGCCTACACCTTGTAAACAAACAACCGAGCTGTAAGTGAAAGTAAGGCGTCATCTGCAAGACAGCTTCTTTACAGCTTTCACTGCCCCGCGTCATTAAATGCACTCACGTCATAGACAACTCGGACAAACAACGACAACATTCACGCCACTGAGCTCGGTGAGCCTCCATCTTACCCAACGTCTCTAGCTACCGACTATCTGAGTCGTGAGGGTTCCAGCCTGGGAGACGAACCCGATCTGAAGTGCTCAACCCCTTTGTGAACGATTTCATTTGTCAACGCCAGGTCATCATCTGTCAACCTTGCACCTTGAGCCAATCGGTCGAAGCGTCGGCAAACAGTGCTCGGTGTGGCAAAGCCGTTGACGTCCCGCATCTGCGAACAGTCACGCTTGAAAACCCCATCATCTACATCGATCATACATATTGTGGGTAGTTCATAAGTCATCAAGCACAAAACCTTTATTATTGACACTTTCGACCAACTTTTCATAATTTTTACCGCACTACATGCAAATTGGAAGTGGGTGAGCATTTACTATCCATCGTATATGCCTTGACAGTTTGACCGATTCGTATTTTTGAGCGCCGTATGCCTAATTTACATGGTGGGACTGGAGCTTTCATGCAAAATTCGTTTTCTCGTCTGAGACACAATAATTTTTTTCATAATATGGCGTGAGTATTGGAAAGCATGCTTGCAGGATAGTAATGATAGGAAACAGCGCGAAAGGACAAATCAATGAACAGCTATTATGGTACGTTCCCACACGAATCCACTCAGTACTGATATGATGGATGAACAGAATGTGAGAATACGATAAATAGTGGGTTGCCTAATGCCTACCAAGATAGGTGGTTTGTACCCAAATCGTCGCATAATCATGTTAATTCCGAAAAATCAATTTGAATCAATCGGTATCGAGTTTACAATCATGGAGTCCACTACCACCAGGGTGGTTACTAATGTTTTAATTACTACTACCAAGAAAGGCGTAGAGTGAAAAGGAATGTGTGCAAATCGGGGTTAACAACTAACCAAGAAATGAGCTGTAGTAACTACCACTTAAAAATGATGTACATTGCGAAGCTACGTAGTTTAAAAAGTTACACGATCTAGAACTAGGTGTACTATAGCCTCATTTTAAATATAAATTGATACAAATGAATTCAGGCAATTTCCAAAGTCCAACAACTGTCAAACAATGTCATGGGATGAAATCAGACAGTAAAACGCAGCTCATGCAATTTTAACATAGAAGTACCAGAATAAACATTGTGAACAGTGAAATTCACCTGAGTAAAACGTCAAAAACCATTAGAGCACTAAAGCAAGACAGTTAGCATTTACACTTTGTTTACGTTTTGCACGTTGTTGATTCTAGCAAGAACCAATGAAATTTATGTTCGGATTACTACAAATGAAATCGGAAGCGCAATGGCACAACGTCTCCCAGGAGTCCCGAAGCACAGAACCTTCACAACGGCCCTGCGGCGTTACCATTCCGCTAAGCGATCACACCCGATGATACGTACAACGTCAATCCAAACTGCTCCTATACCTATACGCCATTAGTCGAACTATCGCATTCTAGGTCCTTCATAAATTTCCGTTTACTGATTACATTGAATAGTGACCAAACATTTCTTACATTGTTACACGTAACAAACTCTGAATTAGCACTACCAGCTCTCGGTTGAACTCTCTCTTTTTGTTTATTTTGAACCGTCTCATTTAATTCTTCACTCTACCGCATTATTCACTGATACTTGCTGACGGTTGAATTTTGTTCAGAGTTGGCTTGGCTGTAAGTTGCACATCATCATCATAGCAGCCATGAGCCTGACCAAAAGGTACTGTGGCTCGGATCGCCGCTCACCTCAACAGTGACGTGGAATATCCTAAAAGAAAACGTCACTAAGAAGGTTGAAAATCATTAAAAACAGACTAAGCGGAAGAACTAGAAGTGGTATAGATACAGGTACGCCATTGACTGCGACACATCGCCATCTCAGATAGCGTCTCTAACCAGCGATACGAGTGATCACGAAAACACCATACAGGCATGCGACACTTACCTACTTTGCTCAGTGGAGCAGTCAGGGTCTTCATATTTCGTGAACACGTTGTTGCTTGACCACCACGCGGTTTCACCCAATTGTTGGTGGTCTCACTATATAATGCCCGGTATGGTAAACGATCAGATGATATACGGAGTACGTGAACCAATCATCGCAAGCTGTGCAACGTGATTAGTTGACCAATTGATCGCGCATCCCGAGAGTTGCGGAATACGCGCCAGCGAATGGCCACATTGCTCACGCGTCCAGCCGACTTAATGTGGGCCAATTGGTGGAGACAACGATGGTCAAACATAGCAAGCCTGTTGATATCTTCCTTGTGAACAGGCCACGTTTCCGAACCATAGAGCAAAATGGAACGCACACAAGCATTATATACCCTTCCTTTCAGCGACAACCGGACATCTTTTCGATACCACAAATGACGCAGTTTGGCAAAGGCAACTCGTGCCTTTGCTGTCCTCGCTGATATCTCAACAGCAATATTACAGGCTGATGAGATAGTCCTACCCAAGTATGTGAAACTGTCCACAAGTAGGAGTAGCAAGTAGGAGTGGCAATGCTCCAGTCTTGAAGCAGCACTCTGCACTTTGAAGGTGCGAAACGCATTCCATACAAACCAGTCTGGTCACTCATCTTGTTAAGCATGGTCTGCATGGTTGCGGCAGAGGGGCTAAGTAAGACAATGTCATCCGCGTACTCCAGATCGGTCAATCTAGCGCCAGGAAGAAGCTCACCATCAAGGCCACCGGATTCCCGAGGCGCACCCTCCAGAATGTCGTCCATGACAAAATTGAACAGGAAGAGGGAAATCGGACACCCCTGACAAACACAACTAGAAGTGATGAACGCTCGAGACAGTTGTCCATAAACTGTCACCCTGCTTGCACAGTGAGCATATAGTGATCTCAACAGATTCACGTATTTCTCTCGGACTCCCTTGCGGAGAAGACAGCTTCAGAGAACGTTACGAGAAACTGAATCGGAAGCAGCCTCTAGATCCAAAAAGACCAAAACCGTCGGCTGTCTGTAAGAGTGCCGATGTTCCAAAATCGGTCATAAGGTAAAAATATGATCAACGCATCCCCGACTGGATCGGAATCCTGCCTGTTCTTCGCGTACCTGGCTTTCTCTGGGCTTAGTGAGCCGACGTAAAATGAGGCCAGTGAGCAATTTGAACGCAATCGACACCAAACTGATGCCTCTGTGGTTGTCATGTAGACTTCGGGTCCCCGTTCTGAAAACGGGAATGACTGTTGATGGTCACCAGTCACGAGCTATCTCCTCAGTCTCCCAGATCGTCTGGAGGAATTTTGCCAGTTTTGATATCAACCTCTCTCCACCACCTTTGAATAGAGAAAGAGAGAGGAGGTCTGGACCAGGAGTCTTATTACGCTTCAATAACTTGAGCTCCAGGACAAATTCTACTACAGACGGAGGATCGTCTGGAATGCAATAACTGACCATTCGGGTCCCGTCGTCCACATGATCTGGTTGAGGCCAGCTGAACTGTTCTTCAAAATGTTCAGTCCACCCGTCAAGTCGGCGCGATTGACTGGTGATAAGTGAACCATCTTTTTCACATATGGTCTCAGTTAAACCGACTCGTCGGCCAGTACAACCACGAATTAGAGAGAAAAGCCTTCTTTTATTCCCCGATAAAAAAGTTTTTTCCATCTCTCTTGATTGTTCGACCAAGTAATGTTCACCGTCTTTGCGCAAGCTTTTAGTTTTATCCAAGTGAACCTTTAATATTCTGTCTTGTTCTACCCGAATCAAGAGGTTTACAGCTGCCCGAAAGAGTGTTTACAGCCGTGGATCCTGACCGACTCCACACTTATAGTAAAACTGCCTGCTGAAATCAACAGAAATATACGATGTCTAAATGATCTATAAAAGTGCAACTATTCACAAGTAATAATAAACAATAAGCACAAATGCTGATCATGATCAAAATACGGGTGGACGCTGAGGTCGTGCTATACCACACCAGTCTGTTTGGACTTTCTTGGCGTAGGCCACAGGAGTATACGTAACAAGCAACCATGATACACAAAGGATGAAAAATACACCGAACATGCGGTATGAAACTTTGAATAAGGTGAGAAGACTAAGTATCAATCCGCACTGTACGTAGAATGTATGAAACACCACCACACAATGTGTTGATAAACAGAGCTGACAAATAGATTCGTCCTGGTCTCAACATGACAAAGCTCATTCCACTTGATCGAACCAGGTAATGAGTCAAGTTAACACGACCAATGCGCTTTGTTTTCAATAGATAATCAAATCAAAAATGGAAGTGACCGGAAAAGAAAGCGCCTAAAGTTTGCTAGTCTCTGTCTGACAGGTGCTTGTACAGAATTTAACCGGCGACTAGATTGAATCAGCGATCTTCCTGAACATACCAGGAGGGTAATTAGCCTCTGTTGAATGATCGACGTCATCGAAGACAAAAGCGGTCCATCTCGTAGCTGAACATAGACGCTAACCATCACGACTGCAGCCGTGTCCCCAGAATAACTTATTAAGTATACACCATTCTACTGTTGAGGTCACGTTTAACAAACCATTGTATCGATCATTTCTCACTGAGAGAACAATATGAACAAGACAGGAGGGCAACGAAATGATAAAGGATCAGTTAGTGACTAAATCTACTGGTTTCAAAGTAGCGATTTTCCTAGCGCTCCTTCTTTCCAAGGACACCTGCCGAGGCTTGATGGGATAAAAATCACTGCAACAATAATGACAGTTGATGCGTACCGACAGATAATTACTGACAAGCCGTTTTCGGTTAAGTTCGGAGTAAGTGTCGGGAGTGAGGAGGATTTCGTTATGAATGTTCGTTTCTTTCTCTCTCACCACTTTACAAACGGAAGGACTTTGAGCCCGGTCAACTACAATTAAAGTGGCAAAGAATGGATGGTGAATTAACGAGTAACGACACAGTACGAATTTCGCATCCATGCAATCCAGCTGGAAGATTTAGCCAAACGATAACCTTCACTAGAAGAATAAGACACGAAAGCGTACCGACACATACAAACTTCCTTACCCACGGAGCTCAAATACTAACCTTCAGATCAGCCTCGTATTGGCCGATGCGTTCTTTGACTTGGGCGTGATAAGCACGAAGCTTCAAATTAAGTTTCAGCCGTTGATTAGCTTCTTCCTCGAGCAATTCATTGTAACCGTTGAGCCGGGATGCACATTCGGCGATTCGGTTGACGAATTCGGCGCGCTCTGTTTCTGATGCTATGGTGGAATACACACGAACAGTATGAAGCTGTATATCAGCTAAGTATCATTGCGAATAAGGATAAAAGGTGGATCGTGGTATAAATTTCAGATAAGTAGATAAATGAACGGTTGTACAGTTGCGCCTTGCGACTGAAAAGTGGAAGGCATTGCTGTAAAAGAAACGCAAGAATTTCACTTCACTCCTGTTGATGAGCCGTTGGATATGATATGGGAAGCCACACAGACACTCCTGGAATGAGTGATGGAATGGTGATCGCCAACTTATGCCATTTGAGATGCCAGGATGATTCCGGTCCTATTCTGAGCATACGATGAGATCGTACAACCTTTTCAGGGTCGTCGCAGAACTTGGTTAATTTAAGCAGAGAACAAAGTGTGTCACCGACCTCCGGCATCTCCGAAGAAGTTGTGACAGGCAGATGGTGCTAATCACTGAGAACGATTGTCCCGTTCCACAGGTCCCGTTGACCTAGAAACGCCATATGTATACCAACGTATCGTTTACCTCGTTACCGGTTTGCGTGCGCTTGTTAAAAACTTAGGCGACATTCTAGTGGCCGGTATTTAAACAGAGTTTGGCTCAAGAAGACTGTAACGTTAGAGTATGATTCAATAAAGACACTTTTACCTTTCTGGTTTGGGTCCAAATTAGCGACACCGCCAGATATGATTAAGAGTGACAGTCAATGGCGTTTGTGTTCAACATATGGATATTTCGTCAAAACAGTGAAGACATGTGGCGCGACGTTACCATTCCGATTCACATCCATCACCCGCTAACGTAAAATCAACCGAGTTTATAGGAACTGTATGTAGCAACAAGTGAACGGACCAACCAGTTCTACCGATCACCAAACGTCCCATCAACCTCGTCAAATTGTTAAAGATATGGTTACGTAGTCGGAACCTAAAACAACTGGCACGTATTGAAACAATACTAAGCATGTTAGTGACAAGTAGTGCGACAGATCTGTTAACTGCGAAAAACCTGGACTTCCGCTGGATTCGAACCAGCGGCAGAAACAGCGTGCCAAGATGCGGTAAGTGCCCCATCACGTTATACACGAGGCATAGAGGCTTCTTCAGATCAGCTTACGAGAACAATATGATCGGTCACGACCAGACGATTAAAGGTTGTGTTTGACTAGGAACGTGATAAATGTTCTTCCAACAGCTGAATGCGATAACGATGTATGGCATGTTTCTCGTGTGGCTGTAACAGATTTCACTGCCAGCCTCACCAAACATATATTTCCAGTTTTATTTACCTTCACAATGACGTAACTCATTACTGTATGAAGTGACCTTCATAGTCGGTACGGTCATGTGCCGATTTCATGCACCCCGCCCACACGCACGTCCTTTAATTGGGACATCACTGTACTGTGTGAATCTCCGTCTGGTCCACTTTCTGACCATGTCTCTCCATTGGTCACAAACCCTTTAAATATGGACTAGTTTGTGATCGTGTCGTCTTCAGATTGAGTGACATGAAGTAGCCCTGTCCGGAGGCCAGTCTTGTCTCTGTGTTCATTCGTTAGCATTGGGTGGTTGGTTTGGCTGGGGGAAGATACGTATTAGTTGTGCAAACTTCGTAGTCAGTTGTTCATTACCGTTGAACACTGTTCCGTTATCCACCGTTTCACAAACCGTTATTCTGTTGTCTATTTACGCGCTCGTAGGCCGTATATCAAGTTACAACAAGCCAACCAAACGGGCGTGACTTCAGCAGCATTTAGTTTCCTGATCGTTTGAATACAACATTTTGTAACAACTAGGTATACCTGTTGCACGATTTCAAAAGTTGAGATACCTACATAAAAGTTGAGTTGTGGAAATGAATCTACTGAAGTGCTACCTCTGATCTAGTTCGATGTTCCGGTGACATTCGCATGCTTGTTCAAAATGAAGCCTGAAGAGCGAAGCAGAGAACTATGAATGAAAATCATTGTCCTCTTATATAACCTGGGAAATTGTGGAAAAACTGCACGCCGGATGCCTGGGGATTAATTTGAATTTATTTTGTTTTCAATCTTATAATCTAAACATTTTCCCTGTATCAGACAGAAACCGTATCACGCATGTAAAATTGAACTGGCAAATACAATCTCATCCACATGCGTCTGCAATCAGCGGAGAAAACAATCACCAACGCATTTTCCAGCCACCGAAATCGACTGTTATTTGTACACTCTCCAAAATGCAAATTTCCACGGTTTTATTCAAGGAAAGCACGTGTTGCATATCCTTAAGTGTTCAAACAAACAAAAATATGGCCAATTCCAAATGCGTGTTCTGTGATCCACAACGTACAATTCCGATGTACTGCACCGCAGTTGACAGTCCTCTAAGTCAGTTTCTTTTAGCAGGAAAACTAAACAATGAGAGAACTCATTGGAAAATAAAGGATGTATAAAAATGCAATGAAGACAGTCCAGTTCAGATCGAACTAAACAGACTTTCTTCGGATGAAATTGAGGAACCACAGACAAATAACTGGATGAAGTCCAAAACGTTTATCAATATGAACTAAAAACGTATCGAGCATCAAGGCTAAATAATCAGAATATACAATACATGGTCAATGGCTTCCTACCTAATAGAATTTACAACATCTGCTTCGTCATAAAATACAGAATTACTTCGCTGCCTTCGTGCTCTTTCGATTGACGATTTTTTAAAATATTGTTGCACGCAAATATTTCCGATAAAACGCCACCCAAATGTGGTTGATTTAAGCTGGCCACCCATCACAGTTGATCTCAAATTCCGCATCCAACAGTTTCCAGCTAGCACCTATCAAAACTAAGCACTGAACTCGAGACTCACCATTGTGCATATCCATAACACGACCGGGAATCGTTCCCAAGTTCACGGTGTCATGAAGCAACCTTGTTGACTACTGCAAAATTGACCTCCCATTTGATACTAACACACCTTCATAGCCAAACCCCCAGCTATTTTAGCCTATTAAACGAGATTAATGGGATCGGAGATTTCGATTTTGGTGAGAAGTCTCTATTGTAGATTAAGGAATGGGGCTAACACGAGGTAACGGTACATCCTGTCACGGCAATCGAGCAATCCGAACCGTACACACAAGACAGTGCCATTGAGCATTTCCATCTGGCGAGTCGGTAATTCCCAATGCATGGCCAAGGACGCGGTTTAACTACGAGAACCTGGACAGGAGCTCAATTCTCGGGCGTGACATGGATATGTACTACCGGTAAGGCTTATCGATATATTTTTAAAAGAAACCTCGGTTTAATGTTTACATCTAAAGAGGCTGATCCAAAAACCCGTCAGAATGCGAAACGTAAGATTAAATAAAGGGGATGTCCATGTTGTACTTATCGACCTTCATGCTTTCTGGCGGGAACAGAAAATAGAAAGCTTGTTCCCGTAGCCATGACGGTTCGTATTGACCCCACTCAATGTAGGCCACTAGAATCTAGTAGTGGCAAGCTGATTCGTCTGGTCCATAGAACAGGACGGAATAACAAGGCTACCGTCTATCACAAAACCATAGACGTACCCAATATACTTAGTTGTAAATCCGTTCACCTTAGACAGGTTTATGGTAGCATTGAAAGCTCAATGTTACACACAGCCTTGCATTCATGCACTGATGCAGCTGACAAAAAGATGGCAGAGAACTAAGCAACGGTCACGTTACTAAACAGACATGATTCTAGACACTCTCTTGAAAGATGGTTGAGACGGGTGCTCAACCGATTACTAAGGACATTAAAGGAATAGAAAAGCACTGCTGTTATTCCATTCGAGGAAGGGACGTCAGAGGATATTCACAGGGTTTTGAACGAACTAGGTACCAGGGCGGTTTTCCGAAAGGAGACGAGATTACGTAAAATCCTGGTCATTTTACGAATCTCTTGCCCGTTGAAAGAACTAACAATTGTGTATGCAGAATAAAAAGGAAAGACTGTTTGCAAGTTTACATTGGGTAGACAACACGAGAACTTAGAGCTAAGGCAAATGGGTGCCGAAAGAACGTTAGAATAGCACCCGGAAATCAGTCAGAGTATCAGGCCACGATCAGGGGATTCGAAACCGTTGGTCACGCATTAGACATATCATGAGGTTGATCTGGGAAATACGAGGGTAATTAGATGAGGGTTTAGCAACACACAGTAGCATTTAGTCACGGAGGCCATAGGGAGTAGAAAGGTCAGACATGTTTTAAATGGAGTTGATAGGAATGAACTCTCTGCCATATGACGGCCGGCCCTGGACCGATCGAAATGACCTGCATTGGATAGGACGACAATCCTAATGCATCAAAATTATGATTCTCCTATCTACTTTCTTGAAAAAACAATTTACCCTTTGATTGATCTATCTGACAGACAAAATCGATCTCATTTCATTCCAACTGTTCGCGTGTCCCCCCCCCCACAGTTTGCCGTAATTAACAAGTCGAACCTAGTATTGACCATTGCTAATGTACACTTGACTGATGACCTGATACATTCATTTAATCGCTCACGCCTAAACTGCTTTAAATACCAGCACACTAGTAACTGGTTCATCTGGTCTGCAGAAGCTTCTGTGTCGGGAGTGAAACATTACCAATAAAACAAAATACCGAATGCCCATAAATGCTTCCAGAGAAAAAAACAGAATGTTCTTTTTATATCGACTAGTTCTAAAAACAAAGACACCAATAGTAAATTAAAATCAAAGTAGCTTGGTGATAAGCGCTCAGATCCCCAGTCACGTGGTGGTGGGTTGAGCTCTCAGCTGCAATGACGGCTCCTGTAGATGTCTGGGTAATCACATAGCGTCCGGCCTCAAGTGATCGATGGGAAGGCAGCGAACGACTTATACCATCTAAGGCCACAAACAGAAGGATAGAACACGATGGGTTTAGTACATTCACCGAGTAGATGCGCTCAAATTGTTTCAACCCAGAAAAGAGCACAAGCTGAGCTCAAGTCGGAGAAAACAACCTTGGGAATATATATAGTGCCCATAATATTACCTTCTCAATGAAAAAAAAAACGGGAGCGATTCGACATTCACCAAGAACGCTGCCAAACGTATTGTTAACTCACAACAACATTCCCAAAGTCCGCCTAGCAGTACAACATCCTTGCTCTTAATTAAATCTATAACAAAACAAGTTACCTCCAGTTATAATTTCTACCGCCTTATTTGCATCGGAGACCTCTGGCGGGAATTGTGCGATCGCTCGTCTCGTCGCAGCATCACCTGAGGCGGTGGGCTGCTGAAGTTTTTCCAACAGTTCCACAAGTTCGGAGGTCTGTTGCAAAAGGTCAACGTAAACAAAAATGAAAGGAAGTTTGGCTCAAACAAAAGACACTCATACAACACAATTACCCATAAATCATAATTGATAAATTATGAATTCACCATTCAAACAACCTGGACATTAGCACCACCATGAAACACTAACAAACCGCATATTTCGTCTTACAGCTGACAAAAGCTATTGGAGATACAAGCGGCTACACTTTGAGCTCTATAGGAGGGTAAGACTGTAGAATCTTACTTCACATGTGTAGGACCTGAAAGCAATAATAAATGCATCACGGATTCCGCACCCGTCGCAGGAAAGTCATCATCAACCGTTGGCCTCTGTTAACCTCAAATAACCTTCTAGACGTACTGCATGACACCAGTTCAACCAGTTGTTCCAATGAGCAGTCGGGGACCTCACTCGCAGAATACGCAGCTGGGCTTACAAGATCTTTCACTTCAAGAAAGCATTTCTCGACATGGGAAGATGGTTTCTCAAGTGACTGCTGAGCTCATCCGTGATCTTAACCTGATCAACTTCAACGGCATCTTCCGAGAAGATGGAAACAGTAGGAACGGGCATATTTGCATTTCGGTCCACTTTTTAGGCCAAGGTCTCGGTTTCTCTTGGAACGCAACCATTATGTCATTCGAATAAATGCGCTCTTTTTTGAAGTTGGAAGTCAAATGAATTTATGAGGGGAAATATACATAAAATACCTCCAGAAGAGCTTACCGTTTCAAATTTCAGATTACCTCAACAAGAGCATATTCCTTCTCTATCACTAACACTTCGATTTTAGTGTTCAACCTCAGGAACAAGTCAGAACGTTCCCTCCAAATAGCTACTGAGTGTCTACATAAAAAATAAGATTCCCGTGTAGAGTGGAGACTTCTTAAACAGGCTTGTAGACAGTCCCGTGTTTAGAACACTTACTTCGATGAAGTTTACCAGGATGAAGTTTCACATGACTTCCGGTAGTCTGGGAACAGGACCTAGGACAGTCAGAGCTTGATAGTAAATCACACGATGTGTCAACGAAGTGTTTGGGTTGAGTTGTTAAACATGACCTGCAAAGTCTGTGAGTAATTCCGACAGAGCGATCGCCGCCATTGTGAACCTCGTATAGGAATCGCAAGTTGAAAATTTTTCATTTTAAAGGCCTTGTAAAGCAGGTCTTAGCCAATTTTAACTTCTAAGGCTATTGGAATCGTCAACTACTAGCAAGAAAATTGCACTACGAATTATACGGTACTGGGCGACTCCTTTAATGGGTAATTCACTTAGGTTTGTGAAGGACTAGCGCACCATGGTTTTCGGGATACCAAACAAAATCATTCTCAGAAATACATTGGTACTCTCGGCCAAAAATACGGCAAAGGTACACAATGACAAAAAGTGATCTAGATGGTCCACCGTTGACTGTGACGACCGGTAAAACATAATAACGTTTATCGCCAAACAACACGTAGGTCTGAACACTTCTGCAATTATCGGCAATAACTATGACTTCGCAAGAAATCGCTTGTCTCGTACTCAGATTAGGTTAGCTTTTGTGGTTGGAGTATTCAGAACATGGGCGAGGTTAACTAAGAAATCTTCACTACAATTAACACACCATTATGTAGTAACTAAACCGAATGCCCAACACAGTGGTTTCCTCACGTCGGTCCTTCCGCACGACATAAATAACCATTGGAAACAAGCAAACGCCTTGGTAAAAAAAAGACTCGTTCTATCTCTTCCAACTGTTAAACAAAACAATGTCCACGGTCTTTGCACAGTGAGTTTGCGTTCTCGGTGGTCGCTGTCACAATGAAAACCTGATGGAATCGAACGATGTCGGAATGAGAAAATCCGGTACAGACGTTTTTAACGTTCGCAACTCTGGAAAGGATCATTTAACTGGCCGCTGTTGCACGTAGGTTAGATTTGTTGAGTGATGACATATGCTGCATCCTGAAGACTAAAAGCAAGAACAGTATTCGACTCACCGAAATGGCAGCACCCGTATTGTTTACGTGATGCCAGTGACACACATCAGATCACCCTAAATCCAACGCTACCCGGCAGGTTGGAGTAGATGTAGTCCATAGCAAAATGGCCGCAGCCGCATTTGTAAATTAGATTTCTGCTAGCAACAGACTCTGTGTCGTCCGCTTGGCAGGTTCTATTAAGGTCAGTAGTAAACGCCAAATCTTCAGAGATCTTTTCATTGACCCTGCTCATGTTTCAGTTGACTGAAGTGACGTCGACGTTAAGGATACCTTCCGCGTGGACCTAACTACTTTCCATAGGTTGACACAGTTCTGATATAATCATTTCGGCCGGAGATATGAACGGCCCAGTCGGTCACCTTGATGAGAACGAGTATCGCTTACGTGGCAGACTTGGTCTAGTATCACACCGCTGGAATAATTGTGAGCGGCTGTTTAAACTGTGTGTTGGACATATATTGTTTTAGCTAGCACCAGTTTTAGACATCGTGTACATCAGTGGTGTACTTGGCGTTCTCTTCCTCTGAATCAGACCTGGTCTCAGACAGACTACATGGTTGTTTCCTTTAGGTGGCGTGGCTTCATTCAGGACTACCGTTCTTATAACAACACATATTGGACTTGAACTGTGCGTTGATATGCAGTCTTACTTTCTGTTCCTACTTTCGCTGCTCAACGAACCCAGTGACTGTAACAACTGATTGTTAAGAAACCGGTCAGGCTAGCAGGAAGGCAACGGTACCAAATAATGCTAGAATGTAAGCCCAGCAGCTTTAACCCGGACGATCCTAACAGCTAGTGGACTCAAAACTCACAAGCCCCTCATGAAGCAGGCCCTACAGAGCGTCGCACGGTGGTTCGTAGCTGTAACAAACGTTGGATCTCACGGAAATCTCTGGAGTTATTAGATGTCGGACGGAACATTCCATATATCAAGTTCAGGAGGGCTACCTGTAGGAAGATGAAGCGAAGCCTGATCGTTGAATGTTAATGAAATGGAAGCTGCTTCTGATTCATAACTTCGGCTGAAACCCAGATTTTTCGCAATTGGGTCGCATCCAAAATATATATGGAAAATGTTCTGAATGTATTCGATGACTCGTTCGAGAGCCACGACCAACCGTTGGGCGACTGGGGTGCCTTTTGTTTGAGGGTACCTCTTCTAACCCCCTTCAGCAGTACCGCAACCATAAAAATAATTTCACTTTATGCTTATGAAGTCGTGCCTTACTAGCTAGGTGGTCGTTAGTGTGACATACAGCCTTATGAGTGTAGCTGATTTTTGTCTGACCGTTCCCCTTTGGCCTGTCTCACATGTTTGCACCCGGTAGAACCGAAGTCCTAAACAGCGTATCCCTCCAGGTCGATGCGGTGCACATGCTTGAACTCTACGTCAAACTAGCAAGATAGGTCAGGAGTGGCGAGATAAGTTATTCGCAAATTCAACATCAACCAACTTACTACCCGGTACAAGCCCTACTCTGAAATCCTCGAAACCACTGAGTGTTCTTACCGGAATGCCGTCCGTCACAAAGTTGAAAAGGAAAAGAAAGAACGGATATCCATATCGCGCGCCACCTGAAATAGATAACATTCGCGGTAATTGTCCACAAATGCTTGCTTTACACTCACAGCGGAAGTACAACGACTTCAGCAAACTGGCACGCTTCCCAGGGACTCCTCTGCGATACAGTCAGTCCCAGATAGCGCATCGGGCAACAGAGGGAAGGGCAGCTTTAAAATCCAAAAACACTACAATCATTGACTTAGATAAGGAGTACCGAATCTACGGTGTCTGTCACAAAGTAAAGATATGATAGCAAATGTAAGGCAGTCCCGTTTGTTTCCTCAGTTAACAGTGCTTTCAATAAAAGATGGATTGTGTTTCGTCTTCTTAAAAATTATGGTATTCAACCACTTCTCATAATGTTTTAAGTGATTATTTTACTAATCTTTCCCAGGTTGCGGATATAAACGATCGATAATCTTTTCCACTAACAACGAACAAGGGTATTCTTCAAGGTGCAATTCTTTCTCCACTGTTCTTTCCCCTTCATATGAGCCTCATGCTCATTCCCGGAGACTCGCTGCTGTGAAAGTACAGATGATGTGGTTTTTGACGTCCAACGTTCAGAAATAGCCTCCTCACTCGTCTAGTACAATGGTCTTACCGAATTTGTCAGTTGTTCAAACGCCCGCTTTTTACCGCTCAACACGTCCAAATTCAGTTATGTTTTATTCCCCCTTATCAGAGGAAAACATACTATCAGCTTTTGGATACCCATCTCTAAATACAAGTTGTAAACAAGTTTCTTCTCAGGTCCCAATCTGCCAAGTAGTTAGGTGCTGCGCTGAGCCACACTATAAGGTGGTATTCTCATGTCAACGTGGATTTTACTGAAGTGAGAAGATTCAAGTTTTATGTTTCATATCAAAAATCGTTTTCAACCCTAAATACTCTTCCGTTTTGTATGCGTACATCACTTTGGCTATCCAGCTGTTTTTCTTGGACTTCTAACCAAGGATTTTGACATTTTCCTAAATTCGAGGCACTTTGCAGTTCTCGTTACAGCCATCTTGAATCTATCGAGTTTAACAGTTTAAAGCATATAAGTCAGCCGCCATTAAACTTTTTTTTAACCCCATTCTTATCATCTTCAACCTTCACCGTTCCGACCTTCTTAAACGTATATTCACATCCTCAACTAGGTTGGGTTCCAAATCTGTATATGTGCCTATCCGTGTAAACGGGTCTTTCGTTATCTCCATTATCCTTTCTTGTTGATCCAGATATTCTAGCAAATGAATTGACCGTAAACTGGAACTAATGGGTTAACTAACTGATCGATTGACTGGTTATTGGTTCTATTAACTATTTTATCTGTTGAAGATGCAGTTGTGTAAGTAGTGAATATTCACCTTTCAAGGAGCATAAGGCAATTTCCTGACTACATATGACTTGACCTAATGGTTAATATACCCGCCATCCGGTCCAAAGCCTTCCAATTCTTCAACTTACCTGGTCCTCTGTGTGTTATATAGGCCGCTTCATTACGAGACCCCTAATCATCGTGCATGCGATAGACACAAGGCTAATACCTCAGCGGTTGTCACATGATGTCTTGATACCATTTAAGATGAGAATGACTGTTGATAAGCATCTATCACGCGACATCTCTTCAATCTTCCATAGAGAACAGAATGTGACCAATCCGTATAACGACTTCTTACCCCCACCTTTGAAAGAAAGTCCGGAATTAGAGCTTTAGTACGTATCAGTAACTCCAGAGCCACTACAGTTTCAATCAGAAGATCGTCTAAAACATCAAAACTAACTACACAATCTCGATGACCAACATTTGAACGGGCCAGATCAGAACAACTGAACTGTTGTTCGAAATGTCCAGCTTATCTGTCAAGCCGCCGCGACAAGCTGCAAATTCGCGAACAACCATTTTAACAAACAACATCACTAGAATCGTGTTGATGATCACTGCAAACACGAATTAAAAAGAACAGAACTAGGCTATGAACTGATAAAGATATTTTTTTCTGTCTCTGTGACTCGATCAGTCAAATAGGTTTCAAGATCCTTAAACAGACTCTTCGTAAGTTTGCATCACAGTTCACGACGGTCCTTGTCGTATTCGAAGCAAAAGAGATCGGTCGATGTTTGTATATTACCCTGCTGAATCAGTAGAAATCCACTTCTGATACACCTGCGGCGATTCTTCCGAAAAAATCTCTCCGCAAGAGTATCATACAGTTGTTGATATTTCTGCCGGAAGTTTGTTCATTATAACCCAGGCAGTTTAAATGTTGGTGGTGTGTGATAAGTGCTCAATTTCTAACTGAATATTTTGTGTCTGCAAGCAAAGGATCTGTGGTCAAACGTTAAAACAATGCGAGCAATACAGCGATGTAACATGAGTCAAAGTGGTTGCTCGAAACTGAACTGCTATCCATAATGGAGTAACGTCACTGAAGGCTAACGGCGGTGAGCAACTTGTGTCCATGGTCGAGTTGCAAAGACTGCTTTTAGCGTGGTGTATTATCGTCATTTGTGCTGAGAGACTTTTGCTCGAAAACGTGAGGAGTGCATGGCTGTGACGGCCGATTGCCAGTGTTGATGTATCGAGCTCGGACACCAAACATACAACCCAGCCGCTTCTCAATGGAACAACACGATCGAGTCACGTGTTCATAATACCAGCATGCACAATGATGTCCGAATGCTTAGTTTATCTGAGAAGGTTAGAGAGAACTTCGTAGAAGTCGTTTTGACAACGCATAAACTATTGTCTACAAAACATGCAGATATGACGAAACAAACGTCTTCCTAGTCTGTGTCGATCAACTTGGACAGAAGTGCCAAGTGTGATAGCACACAGGCGATCATTCATTAAGATTCAGTCGGGTAAACTTTGTTCTGTTTTAGAGTTTAGTGCAAACCTCACTTCAGCTTAACCGCGAAACTTGGCTTCATCATCACCGGAGACCTTGAGAAAGAACCGCCAATCCACAATGCTACCCGAAGGTAGATTTATATTAATGACAACCTTGGAATCCTAAAGGCGAGTTCCGGAGATACAATACATATCCAGCGCTAGACTCCATAAAGTGACTGTCTGGTCAGTTGGCTGATTTATTTCTCAGAGAATATAGACCTTGAAAGCGTCAGTGTTTACCCGTGGTCTGGGCTTCAAATAGGACAAACGTCAAGCAGAAGAAGGTGGAAATGAATGAACTGGTTTTTCAGTACGACGATAAGTTCCGGTACTTCCTGGTCGTTTTTGCCGCAGAAAAGGGTTGACTTAAGGGACAATACCCCGGGTTTTCGACCTAAAAGTCGGGCCTGTGAAGCAAAGGCAGATAGGGTTCCCTTGCGGGACCATGCCCGAAGCCAATGACCACACAGTTTGGCTCACTTGGCAATGAGAATCTTGCCTAGCTCGGTGACACAATCAATAAGATAGCGGTAGCTAGTAACGCTCGTCGTAACTGTTTCTTCCAAAATGAAGTTACAGGGAGGTATATCTGTTAACGACATTACGTAATCATCCCGCAAGCGGAACAAAAATTACAGACGACTGTCTGGTGGTGTACATAAACTCTAGTGCTGCTCACCAGGGGTGTCCCTCCTACATCTTCTTGGTCAGTTTTGCCATGGGCGTATTTCGAAACCTTGGACAGACGATCGACAGATCAAATAAGACAAACGCAGTCTGTGATGGTTGTCACGTACTTCGCAGGTTAGTTCGATTAATAATGTACTGCACGTTAGTTACTAAGACCACCAATAGTCGGGTAAAACTGCAGGATGGTCAATTGACGACTTTGTCATGAAACACGAAAATCCTTACTATTCCGCTGGATGGAGTGTGTAGATGTGGCCTACCCGGTTGGGGACCTCGTGATCACTATAATCGGTGGGTAGGAAACTTATCCAAGTTAGCAACATGCTGCAGTCAGTGTCAGGTCCGCGTCCGCAAAATTACTAGCTCTACTGTCGAGTCTGCTTTTTCATCCAATTATACCTTCGATGTTTTTATTTTCTAAGGTAATCTACGTCAGTGTGGCAGTGAGGAACGGCTCCAACCACAGTACCTTCTGATCAGGCCTATAGCCGTTATGAATGAGTGAATGAAAAACCCAGACGTGTGGTCAGTTTGCAGAACAGTGTAAATGAGATGGCCTGGCAATGTACTCCGTATTCTAGCCAAGTTTTTACTGCATATGAAGTATGACTGTTAAAATCCGCAACAAGGTTTACGAGATGCGATATGGTTATAATATACGAAAACGTACCGTTGCGTTGGATGAAGCTGTATGGTGACTTGTCAGGTTGTGAACTTTATGATTCCAAAATTAGCTGGCTGGCAACGCTATCCGATATGGATACGTGACTCAGTCAACGGCGTGCTTGAACACGATGACTAACTCTTCTGAATACTTTTAGTTTCAATTCATATATTGAACTCGTTTCGCGGAAATGTCATATTATGACTAACAGCGGTTCGAACCATCTGGTCAGGGTACGTGTTGAATGTGGAGGTATGCGACAGATAACCATACATTCCCAGAGACCGGAAAGCAGATGGTTCTGATGAACATTCTGAAGAATCGAGGTTCAAACTCGAATACAATACAATACAATACAATTATAGCAGTGGTTTGCGGCACCTTTTCCACTCACGGTGGTCTTTGGGTACTGTGGAGACAGTCCGTGAATAGGAGCTTGTTACACCCTCATCCATTTGCAGCTATGAGAACGAAGCAACACGAATTCAAATGCCTGTGTTGTCTAAACCGAGACAGTCCAGTGGTATCTAAGCCGCATGTGATACAATATGTGTTTTCACTTTTTGGCAGGCAAAGTAACATTGGCGTATTATTTCTCAATCAATCGCCGCGGTATCTCTGGATTTAACAATCGCTTTGAACTTAGTTACCCGCTATAATACCTCAGGCTGCACGCTTCAATAAAGAGTTTAGTTAAGCACGTCAATTTGATGAAATCGGTGCATGCCTGCTCTAATTGCAAGATGAGCTTCCATAGGTAACTAGTTTAAATTCTCAAGAGGAGTGTCCGATATCCACTTACTATTCAACCATGTGGTAGATAACATTCAGGAAGGAGCGCTTGGAGGTTTCGAGGATCCCAGAGTGGAGCTCCCACCAGGTAGTAAACTGATCAATGAAGAAGACAACTTTACTCGGTCATTTTGAAGTCAACGGGTGGACTGTGCTGGAACGTGTTGAAGGTTAGGGCTTGTCTGTATGGGATGCACCTTACAACATAGAGTGCAAAATGGTGTCTAAATTAGCTTTAACCTTATTTTCACTGTCGTAGGCAGACCACATGAAACTGTTGATGTCCTCACGCACAGTATTACCTGATCGGCGTACAGTTACGCTGACAAGTCGTTTATGAAGAAAGCGATAACATGTGGAACATATGAAGATAACGATAATGTGATAGTAGACATTGAAGCCACTAACCGCTTCGGTGAGCAAGGCTGGAGACTGCGAGATCATCGACAGTGTAGTCTCGAAGTTTTTGGACATGGTCGTGTGTTTTGGTTGATGGCCAGCCTGTATCCTTATGATTATTGACTCCTATCATTTTGCTGGGTTAACTTTTATTTACTAACTCACATACATATGCCTGTTTATTAGCCTATCGTGTTTTGGACAAATCTTGTGAAAACACAGCAGGCTGACTTTTAATATTTATGGGTTCAGTCTGATGTTTGTTTTTCCTGATCTAATTGTGTGTGTATTTGTGATAGGTTTGTCTGTGCGATATTATTGTTTCCGTGTGAGTGTGCGTCACTTGCTACCTTGTTCGTTCGGCAACTAATCCACTCCTCCTTTTCGAAACTTAGATATCTAAGGTCTTCTACCCGTTCTTTTCTTCAGTTTTGCTTGTGTATTGCACGATGGACGGTTTGCCTGTTCTCTTCGTAGTCCAATCTGGATTTTGTTTTTCATCCTTATCCTCTCTAGAATGCCCTAACATGCTCTCGTATACTGAAATACTTCTTGTATTACATTTTACATATCTTTCTTCTCAGTTTACATCTTTTCATTGTAGTCTCTCTCTGTTTATTTTCCGAGAGATGAGGGTTTCCTCTTTGTGCCAGCCCATTAATTGGCTAACCAGAATTGGCCAGCTGGACAAAAAGGCCTCACACACACAACTACTAGTCTTATTCCTTCGAGTTTACACCGGATATGTGATGTATAGATGGAACCGCAAGTGGTTCAGCGCGAGCCACTTGCGGTGATGGTTAAAGCGCAAGCGCCCTTTGGCTTCACCCATTGCGACAAGCTAATCCGTTTCGGATGCCGCTAACCATGGGTACAATTCAAAGTTGAAAATGTGTGTTGTACGTTGACTGTGAGGTAAATGACACCTTCCATATAGGTCAGTGAGGCTGATTGTTTTACTTAAAAATATGGGGGATTGCGTTTGAGACGATCAAAAAATGAGAGTGCACATCTGTGAAGTTCAAACCACAGGAGGAAAAAACAGTCGAGACAACCCGCTGACCGAGCTACTGCAATGAATAGAGAGATGACGAGGTTAAACAAACTGGCAATATGTACTTAACTAATAATTTAATAGCCATCGAAAGCGGTTCGGGGATCTGGATTATTTAAAGTTGGACACAACCTTCACCTGATCGTAGCCTTTTCAGTGAGTTTACAGGTTATGTCGTTAATACGCTCGTCTCACAAACGCGAAAGCCAGAGTAGACAGATTTATATGGGTATGCATTACTAATGAGCCATAATAAGGGAAAATTCATAGTAACATGTTTCTTTTCGAAGTGGGCTAGCTGAGGGGTTAATCTGAATGCGAAGGCTGCGATCAAGTCAAAGCAGTATCCAATCTGTAGTGACTTAATAATCCCTAGTAGACGAATTATTAACGTCAAGGCCCCTTTGGTAAAAGCTGATACTAGAACTCAAGAGATTAGGAACAACTTGTGCCGTAAAAATGCTACAATAAGATCTTGAGAATGTGCCAAGTAAGTTTTTAAACGAACTGTTAGGTTGGCTAAACTTGGACAGGAATCTAGGAGGTAGCTTGGATCGAGCAACAACTCCAGAAATATGAAAGTAAACGCTAACTGAGCCAACCTATTTGTAGGCGATTTGTGGAAGGACGATGGACAGCTTCACTGCGACTCGTTCTAGCAGAGGAAAAGTCTACGGTGAGGTTCCAAAACATACAACGTGGAATGACGTACATTTGTGTTGGGAAATTTAAGTAATGGTTATTGTAATTCCATGCAAATGTGCGCTGTAGAGTCTGGCTGCAAGGAACTAAAAAATATACCACAGAATAGATGTTCATTTGTTTAAAACCCACCTCAGGTGGTTGAATCGCATCCGTCTGAAGTTCACGGGCCAATTCTTCGCGAAAAGCAGAAATAGAATTGCAAGTCGGATCTGCGCCGCAGTCGATCGGAGCGAACCCCGTAGAACCCATAGGTTCGGGTGCGAATGATACGACTGGTTTTGTCAACCGATGTCGTTTACGATGCGCTGCGGGTTCTCCAGTGCTAGATGGTGTGACTTTTGCAGAAGCTCCGGCATTCAAGAGAACCGTGGAGAATGAAAAAGCGAAAGGAGATGCGGAGATGATGTTCTTTTTCTGTTGTTAGAGACAAAAGAAACATTACCTTGTACATGTGTAGTTGTAGTATAAAACAGGTTGAATTATGGCATAATGCAGGATCTATTAGCATCAGTGGCACGGGTTCGTCTAAATCAGTGTGACTTACGACGTCTTCACTGGCTCCCGGAGCGTCTGCTTCGGCCACTGCACGTTGACAAATGTAGCGCAATTGGCGTAGAAAACCCTTTGGGTAGATTCTACGACAAGCCCATACGATGAGCAAATGCGCGACTGCAGCACGGACAGAATGTTTATGAACTCTACAACAAAATAGTGAATAAATGTGACTAAACACAGAAAGATTGAGGCAAGCTAATGAGTGAAACAGTCGCACTTTTACAAAAAAACGAGCATAATGTCCACTGGCCAGCAAAGTTTGAATGATCATGCCTTTTGCCCGCTCTTGTAAGAATAAAAAAAGTTCATATTAAGGAACGGGAGAATCTCAACATCAATAAAAATTCATACATTACTGGAGAAAACTGAAAATCGTGTTGATCTAGGAAGCCACAAAGGTTAATGATATAGCAGAGCCAAGTGAAAAAAGGATCTTAAAATTTTAACTTTTGCCGCTGACAACAGGCAAACCGTACGCTTCAAATATAAGTACAGTAAACGTTTGGACATACTTGGCCGTCTCTTTGAAAGCAGTGGGTAAAACTGGTTCAAAAAATTTGCCATATTGTGGCGCGACTGTGATCCCATTTTGAATTATATCGTTTACTAAATGTAAAAAAGCAATTTTCTTCTTGGGTGATGCTAAATAATGGGTGCTTAAGAGGTGTCTGTAGGCCATTACCTTTGCGAAATTCTTTGAACCACAGTTTGACAGCATCCTTAGACATGTCCTTGGCGGCCAAGAACCACTGGGAAGTACTTTCGACAGAGGATTGTGAATTGTCTAACTGCTGCAAGCGTTTAACAGCTTCATCTTCAGAATAATCCATTTGGTTGAGATTAGCAGAAAAAGTAAGAAGCCTACAGCCGCTGAAATAAGAAAAAACCACCTAGCATTTACGATTGAAGTGAACAACATTAGAAATACAAAGTCACTCAAACAATGCGAACAATTACAACAGCACGTCATACGTATTCACGCCGAATCTAGTGCATTATATACACATGCCCGTATTATTAAGCGTAAAAGCTTTACAAAGTGGTTAACATGCCATAATAGACAAGAAAAAAGTGGGTCATGTGTGACGAAATGTATAGTGAGAAGAAGGGAGGTGAGAATGAGAGAAAAAACACCAGTGCGCACAGAGATTCAAAACAAGTACCACTTACTTCTAATCCTCATCATATCAGGAAGCATTCAAAATCAAAGGTATTTATTGTCCTTCGAATCTCAGTCAGGAAACCGAGAAAGCCCTACAGAAGCAAGCTTCAACGTCAACACACTGAAGCCCCGGATCCAAGTCACGCGTTATTCCCCAGGTTATCGCTTCCAACCAACGTACAATTAGCAAAACAGGACAAGGCGTATCAAGCGATCAGTTGACATTTGTGAGATGTGGCTAAAGCAAAGGAGGCTATGAGACAAGCATTGTGCACAGAGGTCAACAAAGTCTGTCCAGCCCGAGGACGTTCGCGAACTTCGTACCGTGTTCTCCCTAGCCGTCTCTAACGAAGAAATCAATGTTAAAAAACAAACACTCCGTAAACATTCACAACGCAAATGAGTCGGGTTTTGCGGATCGTTCGAACACTCGACTTATTACTGAAAAACAGAATGTCCAAAGCCTCTAATATGCAAAGGAAGTTCTAGACTTCCCGTGAATCTTTAAGAATTAGGACAAGTCGTCTGCATACTACAAGGCTCGAAGATAGTGCCTAAGAGAATTCCCACATCATCACCTACGCAGTTTACCACGATCTTGTCTATCGTGAAGTCAAACAAGAAAAAGAGAGAATGTGCTACTTTACCGCACCCTATATGAGATGCTAAAGTTCAGTGATGAGCTTCCATAAGCCCAACCGGACCCGAAGACTGAATAACTTGCTTCCAGGATGGCATACTCAGGTATGTAGGGAACATTTGCGTCACCTCTTTGATGGACAATCCCAGAGTATAAATTTGCCACCTGAACCAAAGACCATCCGATGTTTAACAAAACGACTGCCAATCTCAAGGCTGTGGCGGAGCGTAAAGATGTGAACAACGTAGCCAAGGGCAGGACGAAATTCAGCTTGCTCCAGGCTGATAATCAATGGGATTGCGAAACGTTGGAGCTAGAGACTGTTCGTGTCCGATTTGCATGCGGCACGAAGTCGAGGTGTGGCAGGAAACTAACGGATACAGTATGGCATGTAAAAGGAAGCAGAAAGCAAAGTGTGGAAGTTGCTCGGCTGTTGACTTGGATTGAATGCTTTTGAAATAGAGAAATAAATAATCACATTGGAATACCTATCAACGTGCGCTCGTCAGACAGGCTGAAGCGGTACATGAACATCAACGAGATGAGTAAATGGTTACGCACCGGAGGAGAATAATCGAATAATTGAAGGCGTTGACACTGTTAAATGTGGCTACTTCAGACAGAAGGGTATTCCGTGGCATGTAAACACGAACAACAAACCCAAGATTCCTATGGTTATTGTGCGTGCTCCGACAGTCTGAGAACATTGTTATATTCTTAAAATCACAGAAACATAAAATAACGAACTGATCGGAGGAGAGGACGTATGCGCTGTTTCGTACGCCAAAATTAGATCCACGTAAAGGCAACGATATTCTGAAGGAAAAAGTCTGAGGCACAGCAAACACCCCGAGTAAAGAAAGGAGTATAGACCTGAGACGTACTTAATGGTTCACCGTTCGAGGAAAGAATCCTTGTACAGATACGGGAAGAATGCTCAAATGTCAAAACAAAGAAAAGGGAGTACAAATACAAAGTAAATAGGAGGTAAAAAATGTATGCTCAAGTGCTCCTAGTAGCGCACCTAGGCAGGACCTCGCTGGCAAGAGAAAGTGATGGCAATTGTGAGACAAGGAAAGCGTTGGGGAAATTATGGAATCCAGACCTTTCTGGTGTGACAAGCTGCACACGAAACATGACGTGCCTTGAAATTCTATCTTTTTTGTTGAAGAGGAGCACACTGGACATAGACCAAGGATGAGGAATATTGAGGTCGTTCTGGAGGATACAGCAACCATCGAAAGAATTGATAGAATGCCAAACTTCGACGTTATCAGCGTAGCGAAGATGGCCAGGAAACAACCGACATGGAAAATTGTCTGCAAGAAGAAGGGACTGAGAATGGAACCTCGCGGGACTCTTGGGAAGGCCAGATGAGGGGTTGACAATTTGTCACTGGAAGTACCTTCGATAAACAATAGTATACCAAACAGACGAAGGAGGAACCTGAACCAAAGTGGGAGACTGTTCCAAGTGAGATGAGCCACCTGCCCTGATTAAAGATTGTGCTAGCCGTCGAGTCTATATGCGAGACTATGACTATATGCGTGATTATATGACCAGCCAGAGAAGGCGACTTGATAGGTGAGCAGAACATTTCGATCATACCATAAACAGGACCGGTCCCGGATTGACAGCTATTGCATTCCAGACGGCCCTCCATCGGAAGCACGTGGTTCTGAAGCTTAGGTTAATGAGGCGTAACAAGGCACATAAACGGTAACTCCTCTTTCCCCATCTTTTTAAGGAAAGTAAAGAGCGGCATGTGTGGGAACTGACAAAATTCCTTCAGACGGCTTGGGAAACTGAAGTGATGATTGACGCCTATCAAAAGTAGTTCTCGTTTTCAAAAAGGAGGCCCGAATTCCACGTTATGGTGTTTCTTGCACATATTTGTTGCAATTTTATATAGATACGTGACTTCCATGATTTTTACCCACCACACCGTTTGAGTAATTTGGTTATCGCCCATGCACCGGAGTGTAACCTGCTGTGTCCGCAGTGTACCCTTCGAGTTGGTCGAACAAACTGTGCGGATTACTAAGAGCGTAACATGCAGGCTTACTATTCGTTTCGCGAAGAAATTAACCTCATCTCAGACGACGTACCGCTTATTCCCTTGTTGCTCCTCTCCGTAGACGTTGACTACCTTAGACACAATCCAGTTAGTGCAGTGGATATACCTGCCAGTAGGTCATAGTATTCGATACTTCCGTTGTCTGTCTGTCTGACTGTTCTGTTGGACTGTTTTGCTCACCACTGAGACTATCCCCAGTCAGGCTATTTGGAAACTTAGGACTCTATAATAGACTTGAATCAAGATCGCCTACGATGAGGGAGACTAATGGATTGTCGCCTTGGTTACGCGCTCATTTGCTTGACTCAAGATCGAGAAATGAGAAGATACGCGGCAACACCGTTTACTGGACGAATGAGATAAAAATTAGACCACAGAAGCTCTAAAGTTATAGGACAAAACGATTACCATAGACGGCCGACAGACACAGAGTGAATCAAATGTAACAGTCACATATGGCAGGCAGGGTGTCAAAGCAAACCACGTTACGAGGGACATCAAGAAGCAACGCGGGGGAAAACACAGCCCAGATAGCGCATATGCGTTCAACCACATGCCAGCAATTTGATTGGCTGACAGGAACCGTACCACCACCCACGACCATACCAACCGAGCTGAGCCGGCCGATCGATCAGGCATGATGCGTCATGGCCGTCTCGTTAGGAGATGCGCCTCCTAATACCTCCCCTTTGAGGTCGTTGATCGTATATACGTGAATGAGGCTTTACTTAGAGTGGGGTCACAGTAGTTCTTGTGCGGCTTGATCGTTGAGGTGTTGACAACATTTGGTGACTTCTCTTGAACCTAAACGTTTTGTTCGCCGTGATCGATAGTGATTTTTTCCGTCATTTACATCTTCTAGTCGATACGCGACGTCGAAAGACAGTATACGCCATTTCACGCTTACGCTGGAGAGTGATGGGTGGAAGCAAGAGCTAGCTTCCAAACTCTGGACGTGGTGTTTCTCGACTTCAGCACGGCTTTCGACACTCCCACAACCATTTGTTCACCAAGTTGATAGCGTACGCTGTCAGCACACCTATGATAAGTTGGATAGTAAGTTTCCTTCATGGTAGGCCACTCGTTGTCAGGAGCAACCAATATTAGCTGCCTGACTCGAGCGGTGTGCCTCAACGGCTAATGCTCAGCCTCTTGTTGTTTTTGGTTTTTATCAATGATCTATTGGACCAGCTTCAGTCGCCTTTCCTCTTCTTCGCTGATAACACGAAAGTATGGAGGATTGTTTTTTTCGACGAGGATGGTGAAACATTGCAACAGGACTTGGATAAGGTATCCACACTAACGGTTCAGTGGAGCTTGCCTCGACACCCACAGAAATACTTCTTTATGCTCTCGGGAGACGTCACGGATGTTAGGGCATATAATGCTGCAGGCTAATTGTTAGCACAGCGTAATAGCGAACGAGACCACGGAGGGGTGGTGTCAGACACCTTCAAAACACGGGCTCATACCACGCAGGCCTTTGTCAAAGCTAAGAAAGTGCTTGAGGCTATCCGCCCATCTTATTCTGAGTTGTCTCGGGAGATCTTTCGTTTGCTATTCTCGTGTCATGTTCGTCAGAGACTGGAGTACAGCTAGGCCGCAATGTTCCCTTATACACAAAGTGAGGTATCTCAACTTGAAACAGTACATAGGGCGGCCGCACCTATGGCTGTTGGGAAGAGAGGTCTATCCTATAACCGGCCGCCAGAGTATCTGAACAAGTACCCCAGAGTTACAGGCGACTCCAAAGTGAATGTATTGTGATACATCACCTTTTGTCGGGTGATGTTCGCGAGGAACTCAGAGCGTTTTCCTCTCTCCGAAGTGAGTACAGACACCGGGGTCATTCTCGCACGATTCTCAAGCAGCGACTAAGATGAGTTAACTCTGTATTTTGTCTGTCTCAACGGGCTGTCAATAGGTGGAATGCGCTACCAGCACACGTGGTGCTAGGATCCAATGATGTGGCATTCAAGCGGCTCCCAAATGTGTATATGGTGGTGCGCCGGAAGAAGAAGGATAATTAGTGCCCTGATTATTGCGGTGTCGAGAATTGAAGGGGCTCACACAGTCGGCGACTCCTGCCTTCTATCGGTAAACAATTTACGCATCAATTTCAGGGATCGCAAGTTTTGCAGATCTAGAAAGGTCTCCGACTTGTAATTGACCCGCTTTCGGGTAGTACGGATCAAGGACTTTGGCCAGGGACAATCTTGAGTTGGGGAGGGTCGTTGCGAAGGCGTCGATCAGGAACCTAGGCACAGAGTTACTAAGTGAATAGATGCAAAGAGAAAATGGCATGGTGCAAGGATCCAGTTGTCTATATTAAACAGTCGCAAGCACGCACGATACGTGTACTTGCTGAAAGGACTTGCAACGGTACGTACATACAGACACTAATCAGGTATAGTATACAAAACAGACGGTTTGTATACATACGTGGTATGCATACGCCGACATGCTAGCCAAACTGATTTATGCAGTTTTTATACTGATTACCCTTTCTATCGGAAATAGTTTGGCAGAACAGGTGAACGGAAAATATCTGAGGTCCCGCGAGATATTTGTCTAGTCTCATCTTAGGTACGTCGAGGGCTGGAGCTGAGACGACCTCTTCTGGCAAGTTATTCCAGAAGGGGACCACCCGAAG
The DNA here is from genome assembly GCA_013368495.1 of Paragonimus heterotremus. Classification (NCBI taxonomy): domain Eukaryota; kingdom Metazoa; phylum Platyhelminthes; class Trematoda; order Plagiorchiida; family Troglotrematidae; genus Paragonimus; species Paragonimus heterotremus. Next base: position 169,501 of record LUCH01000769.1, read on the forward strand.
TGTAAATGGATGACGTTGGTAAGGCAAACGGCAGCATTGACGATAAGCGGATTGAGAACATATTTTCGATTTGCTTATCGTCAATTGTCAATAACATGTTGAACACTAAACCCAAACTGTTCGACTTCATTCGTTCTAACTTGGGTGTGGACACACTACAATCGATTAATGGTCGCGCGGACGCTCAACTTCATTGGCTCGATTTGCCTTCAATTTCATTGGTTGATTCAAAGAGACCGCGATTTGACTTTTGTAGTACATTATTCTCAGGCCAACGCATTTCCTGTTATCTCTTCCGCTAGGTCTTAGAGAGTTGCGCTCTTGTTCTTTTGCCCTACTCCTCATGCTATACTGCATACTCTATATGTACCATATGTGTACTTAAAGTCTCTCACTTTTTTGTTCTCTTGTTACATACTGTTCTTAATACCTGTTATGTTCATTGTACATATAAACCATTTGTTTTGTTGTTTGAATGAATATCCACTTCGTCCTCGCGCGACTCGATTTCTGCTTGCACGTGGTCGTTGCCACCGGGAGTTTACTGTGGCAACAGCGTACTTTTAATGCGTTGGATAAACTGGATCTGCTAGAATTACTCTCTTATTCAGGAGGAGCTTTATTCTAACTTGTAGTGAACGTAGTGTTGTGGAATTTATTGTAGACATTTATTGTAGACTATTTTGTTACCTTGTCGATTCAGTTCTTGGTACCACTGCAATACCTTTCTTGGGCTAGCTAGCCCGAGACAGTCAGTTCAGTTTAGTTCACTTCCCAGAACGGAACGGCTTCAGCCAGAAATTTTCCAATTTCTTGCACCAGTGAGCTTCTGGGGGCGTCTAGTGGTGCAACGGTAATTAGGAAAGATTCTTCATCTCCGTGAATAATCATGGGGGTTACCAGATAAAAGCTGAGAAGTCCAAGCTACCAGTTCTTCCAGAACACACGTTCACAGCCAACACCGATACACACAAGTTTATCTTTCTGTTAGAGTGACATGAAAGAAGAGTTAAGTATAAGATAAGTGTGGGTTTGAGTCCTTAAACCTATACTTTCAGTTACTAAGACTAACTTTCGAATAAATAAATAAATAGAAACTGATTTCTGAATCAGATGGCAGTCGATACCTTTCAAGTTAACACGTAACTTCGGAAGATTTCAAATAGTCAGGCTTATCCTAGATGCAAGTTTCTGGCCCGAAGTCATCCCTCATGCACGGTAGACGAGGCTTGGGAACAGATTAAACGAACTCTACACTTTCACAGAAAAACGCGCTCTGTTGACCAGACGCTGCCGACAAGGCAAACTTCGTCGGTGGACAGCTAGAACAGATAAGTCACGGTGAAAAAAGGTCCTGGCTAACTTTAAATAAACAGTTGGCCATAAAAGATTTTCACTTTATATCTGCGTGAAGGGCACCGCACGATCGAACCTCGGAATAATGTTCTGGCTGTCTACGGATTAGCACTTGCCCGAGGTGTCAAAATCAATCCAAAGCGGTATTATGCATATGTCCAAGCTAAGCCGGCGATGCGCAGGGAAATAGGTAACATCGGGCTCTCTGGTGGCAGTCTACTTGCCGGCGCTCACCAGTAAGCGTTGTACCTCAAAAGTGTTCACCGGAAGGATAGCCAGTAAAACCTCATCCTAGATTCACCCTTAGTGCCGATCGAAAAAATGACTCACAAAGACATCACACCTCATGCGATAGGGGTATACTGCGACAATTGAGCACTTATGATGTCCCGGGGCCGGTTTGTATTCACGCGGCCACCATCCGTCCACCATCCAGCTCATTATCCGTTCCAGTAACCAACCTGCTTAACCAATGTATCAAAGAAGGCGGAGTGGCCCAGGACTGGCGTGAGAGAAATGTCATAGCTCTGCACAAGTGTGGAAACGAAAAGGCGATTGGTAAATATACATCAATGAGCCTCACTTGCATTCTGATTAGAGTGTGTGAATCCGCTACTATGAACAAAACTGCAAAGCATCTAATCGAGAACAAGCTGTTGGATGCGAGGCAGCATGGATTCGTAAAGAAAAGGTCTTGTCTATCCAACTTGTTATGTCTTCTAGGTGAAGTAACTCAATGGTTGGGTAGAGGTGAACCTGTGGAAGGATGTTATCTGGACTTCAGTAAAGTAGTTTACTCGGTTAATTAACGATTTTTACTGCCGAAACCAGAGCATTACCTAATGGCGTCAGATATCTTTTGATGGATAGCGGATTTGTTCTGTAACAGATTGTTCGAAGCCACTGTCGGTTAATCTAGCTCAAAAGTGTTCCGTGTATTCAGCGGAGTGCCACGAGGTTCGGTACTGGGACCTATACTTTCTCTTCTTTCCGAAAATAATAATAATAATAATAATAATAATAATAATAATAATAATAATAATATATATTTCTCAACGCAGTTGTGAGAAGCACGCTCGAGGGTGCGCGATCATGACAGATATTTACATGCGGTACAAAGCAACACATGGATATAACAATACAAACATGAAACCTGGTGACAACTGAAAACGTAATTAGAGGAAAAATAGTCACAGTTTACAATGCTCGATTTGCACATAAGAAAGAAGATAGTTCGTCCGTACGACAGTTTCAGTCCAAAAAATGAGATGTCAAGCTAATTTATCTTTTACAAGGTTAAGTAGAGAAGACGTTTCAAATATTTCAAGATCACCTTCCAGAATACGTGCAAACGTATCTTCGAAGGATTTCGCCGTTATTTAACGAAACTTCGAGCGGA